>RJWH01000309.1:162431-266294 GCA_004363575.1 Solenodon paradoxus
GTCTGCTGCGTGCTCTTTAGTTGGATTGGAGAGTGGGTGCATGTACAGTGCGTGATCAAGACTCTGATTGATTGCTAGTGCGCGTGATCAAGGCTCTGACTGGTTACTAATTGATTGGTTGCTAATATTCTTGGTTGCTAATGTTTATGCTTTGTTTATGAAAATAGGGAGGCGACCGTTAGGCAAACAGGGCAGTGGCCGAGGTACCTCTGAGTGTAATTTTCTGTTGGATTGCATCAGCCTGGCTTTGTGGCCTGGCCCAAGTCCCCAACACATTATGACCCAAAGCCCTACCCTAAATCTCATTGTTAGACTGTTGATGTGGCTCAAACTCCCCAGGTAAGCAAAGCCACTCTTAGAGAGCAGCCCCCAGCAGCCCAGGGCAAACGCCAGACCTCTTTTTGGGTAATTTTAATTCTTTACTACACAAGTTGCATCTACAGAGCTTAATAAAGTGCATAATCTACATGCTCAGTAAATATTTTTAAGGCATGAACAAATATCTAATCATATGGATAAAACACTTTTAACCATTGGCCATTATTATTATTTTAACCATTATTAGTCATTAAGATGATTTCCAAATATTTGTTATTAGAATTCATGCTAAGGTAATTATTAAACTTACAAAGATAAGGTAGAACGAGAAGTGAGATTGTTGGGTCAAAAATCATGAATACTTTTAAGACTTTTGATTCATATTACCAAACTGCCTTCTGGAAAGGTTCTAACAATGTACAGTTCTACCAGCATTGAGTAAGCCTGCCCATCTCTTGGCAATATTGTTTCCATTTTTTAATAGGTGCCAATTAGATAAGGGAAAAGACATCTCAGCTATTTTTTAAGTTAGTTATGTAAACCATTTGAATTACTTATTTGAAATGTTCTGTTTCTTTGAGAATTTCTTTTTTTTTTTTTCATATTTGCTTTTAAGAGTATATTTAGGCATATTAAACCTAATATCTCAAATTTTTTGAAATATTTCTCAGATTCTTTATGATGTTTTAGTTATAAATGGTTTTATTTTAATGTAGTTATATTTATCTGTCTTTTAATATTATTTATTCAATACCTCCATACTTTTTTTTAAGATGCAGGCAGACAGGAAGAAAGAGGAGTAAGAAGCATTTTATTTAGTTGTTCATCTAGGTTGTTCATCCAGGTGTCACTCACCCCTAGCCCCAGATCTCAAACTCAAGACCATGGTATATATGTGGACTAAGCCTGGTGAACACAGACCACCAGAACACGCCCTGCTTTCATACTTTAAAATGCCTTCCTCAGCACACCTGGTGGAGTAGCAGTTTATTCCACAGTCCTCAGCCAAGTGTAGTCCACATGCATCCCAAGGTCCCAGGTCTAAGTTCCAGGTCCTGGGTGAACAACCAAGATAAACAACTAAATGAAAATAAAATGCTTTTTCCTCCTCTCTCTTTCTGCCCTGCCTCCTTCCTTAAAAAAAAAAAAAAAAAAAAAAAAAAACCTTTCTCAAATCAGTTATAAATACTAACCTATATTAATTATTGTTTGGCTTAATTATGGTCTCATTTCTTTACATTTAATTGTTTCATTCTTCCGAAGTTTGCTTCTTAAAGTCATCCCTATAGACATTACTTTTTTTTTTTTTAACTATTATAAATGGTCTCTTTTCCCTTAAGAGAAAAAAGTTTTGCTATTAACCAGGAACTCTGATTTGATTTTTATTTTTTTCTATCTATTTTGCTGAATTTTCTTATTATTTTGATTTTTTGGTTGATTTTCTTAGTTGTTCTAAATACAAAATCATGTTATCGTCAAGTAATATTAGTTCATTGCTTTATATTTTAGACAAAATTACCAGAAAAAATGTTAAAAATAGTGTTAATGGTAGGCATTCTGATCATAACCTTAATATGAGTACATCTATTGAGAATGCATCTAGTAATGAAATGTTATCTAGTAATGATAATACATATCTAGTTTTGTGCTTTAGTGTGTCTTATGGGCATTTATGTGGGAATTAAGTGGAAAAAATGAGACATGAATGCCTGTCACATTTGTATGGAAGTCCTAATAATGCATTTTAAAATCCACATTTGTATTTATCGCAACTACTTTATAAAATGTGTTTACAAAGTGTGTAAGAATCAGTAATGTAAAATGTATTACATTAACTCCATTAAAACCATCTTTTACTCCTGCTTAGCTAAAATTAAGATGAAGTGGTATAAAATACTGGTGAAGCCATGCAACACCACCAGAATGAATCTACCCTATTTTGCTGAGATCTAACTTTCTCCCTGTCCCCAAGGTTGTTGTTTATTATTTGGTTACTTGCATGTACTAAATCTCTGAAGCCTGTTCCCCCAACAATGTGAGGCTATAGTTCTCTCTGCTCAATTATTTTTTTCAATTTTAGCTTTGTTCCTAGAGGTCATCCCTGTGTCTGTATAGCTTAATGTTCAGCAAAGGTTGATCAGGGAGTGTGCTAACACACTTGACTAATAAGGCACTTCCCCCTCTCCCCCACTGATGGACCTGTGTGAGGCAAGGGACACATTCACACGTCAGGCCTGTTTCTAGTCTGCTGTTATGCACTTTGCCAGTAGTCTGCTGTTATGCACTTTGCCAGCAATTTGAGTCAAAGATGTATGGTGGCTGGAACTGTGGTCTCTGCTCTTTGTGCAGCACAACCTGGGATAGAAGGAGCACGCAGCAATCCTAATTCCTGACAGTCCACCAATCCACTGCTTGATCCAAACAGACTGATGGAGCCACCAAAGTCACGAATTTAATGCCTCAGATAAAGTAAACCCCCCATCACCGACAGAGAAGCTTTCGTTTTGGACAACCTGTTCCCTCCTCATCCCCCCAGATCTCCCACATGACAGAGCTGAACTGGCAAGAAAGCCTCAGACTGTGCACTCCCTGAAGTTTAGTAGTTAGCATGAAAATTACTTCTCAGCATGTTGTATGCTTTTAGTCAGATTCTATGGCATTGAAATGTTTGGCTTTTGACTGTCTTGTCCAGCTATTTGCTTTTGAGGGAGTATTTGTCAACTTCACTCTGTCATGGCAATTCAGAGGCTGTTATCATATCTTAGTTGGCCAGTAGATTTACACTGACTTTTACTAAATATGGATAGGCATATCCTGGTGGTTCAGGTGTTAAACTCATGCCTTGGGAGTAGTCCACATATAGCCCAAGAACCCAGATTCACAACGTGAGGATGGGGGGAACAATTAAAATGAACAACTAAATAAATAAAATGTTTCTTCCTTCTTTCCCTTCCTGCCTTGCCTGCTACATGCTTGCCTTCTTTCATGCCTGCCTTCCTCTTTAAAAATTAAAATTTATATTATATATTTATACATATATGTGGATAGTGAGTTCCAAAAATAAGACTTCAAGTAAATTAGCATATTTAATATAGCATAAAATTTTACCTTTGTGAAACACAACTGAGGTGTGAATTCAGTATCATAAAAAGCATATGGCACTGTAAATAAGAAATAAGATAATAATCAATTAAAGTTTTTTTATCTTTTAAATAGATACTATACTATATACTAAAAGCATAAGAGTGTATTTTGATGAGACTTTATTAATGACACTAAAAAATTTGAACAATTAACTCATTTTTAAGGCAAGAAAAAATAAAGTTAAATATTTTGAAGCATTTTCCTGTAAGCTATATATTTGTATTGAGGAACATAAGTTGAAATAAATATAAATACGAACTTTATTCTTAGAAATAGTGAGCATAGTAGGTGGCTAATTCCCACTAAATTAATCTAGAATTCAGTGTAGTCCAAGTCAAGACTCAACAGACGGAGTGAGTGCTTCATCTTGTTTTTAGATTTTTGTTTTGTGTTTTTGTTTTATAGGAGTGTGTGTGTGTGTGTGTGTGTGTGTGTGTGTGTGGTGTGAAAGAGAGAGTTTGGAGAGGCAGTGGATGCAGGCACATACATTGCAATAGTTATTAAAAATTATGGCAGATTTTTATTTGTTGTGAAAAGCACTCCACTTTATAAAGAAAAGAGACTATTCAAGACATGTATATAATGGTTTCATTTACATAAATCTCTTTAACAAATTGTGCTGGGATAACTGGATAGCCACATGCAAAAATATAAAGCTGGACTCCTATCTCACATCATATACAAAAATTAACTGAAATCAATCAAAGACATCAATGTCAGAGCTAAACCTTTAATACTTTTAGAAAACAATGGGGAAATTTTTATGACATTGTATTTGGAAGTGATTTCATAGATATGACACCAAACACACAACTAATAGAAGAAAAAATAGCTATTTTACACTTTATCAAAACTTAAAACTTTGATACATCAAAGAACACTATCAGCAAAATTAAAAGACAACTTACGGAATGGGAGAAGATATTTTTGAATCATGTATCCTATCAGGGTCTAGTACTAGGATGTATAGAGAACTGTAACTCAACAACAAAAAGACAACCCAATTAAAAACTGGTCAAAGTACTTGAAAAAACATTTTCCCAAAGAAGATATACAAAATTAGCCATTAGCATGTGAAAAAATGATCAATAACAGTAATCATTAGGGCAATGAAAATTAAAACCAGGGTGCAATGTAATTTTACATATGACTAAATATCACTCTGGCTAAAACAAAATGCTGACAATATTCAATAATTGCAAGGATGCAGAGAAACTAGATCACTCATCATTTGTTAGTGGGAATGTGAAATGATACTACAACACTGATAAAATAATTTTGCTTCTGAGCATCCATCCCAGAGAAATGAAAACTGTGTTCATACAAAAACCTGTACAAATGTTTTTAGCAGCCTTATTTGGAATTGCCCAAAGCTGGAAATAACCCAGATGTCTTTCAATAGGTGAATGGTTAAACTGTGATAATTCATGCAATGGAATAATAAATACTACACTGCAGTAAAAAGGAACCAACTCTTACTGTAGCAACAACCTAAGTGGATGTTAGAGTATTATGCTGAACCAAAAGTGCCAATACCTAGATGTATTCTGGTGGAGTTGTGGTTAGATCTGCCACCTCCAAGCAAGTGCAGTCCACAGTACATCCCAAGGATTGGGTTCTAGTCCTGGGACTGCAGGGCAGAGGGGAACAGCAAGATGAACAACTAAATAAAATGTTTTGTTTTAATGCCAACACCTGAGGGTACAAAGAAAAAGAAACTCTTATACTGCTGGTAGGACTGTAAATTAGTGTAATCTTTATATAAAACAGTATGGAAATTTGTCAAAAACTAAAAATGGAACTACCATTTGATTCGGCAATTCCATTTCTATCAGAAGAGTATAAATACACTCATCTGAAAGATATATGCACCTGAGTTCTGAGTAGCACAATTTACAATACCTAAGACTTGGAATCAATTTAAATGACCATCAATGGATAACTGAATAAAGAAAAGATATATATATATATATATATATATACATATATATATACATGCAGGGGAATACTACTCAGCTCTTAAAAAGATGAAATCTTGTCTTTTGCAATTACTGGGATGGAACTTGAGATGATCATGCTAAGC
The DNA here is from genome assembly GCA_004363575.1 of Solenodon paradoxus. NCBI lineage: Eukaryota > Metazoa > Chordata > Mammalia > Eulipotyphla > Solenodontidae > Solenodon > Solenodon paradoxus. The sequence continues at coordinate 167,977 of RJWH01000309.1, forward strand.
AAAATAAACCAGAAAGAAAAATATACTGGATGGTTTTACTCATATGTGGAATACAAAGGAACAAAACGAACTAACAAAACTCAACAAAATTATCTTTGATTCCAAAATGAACACTGGTTACCAGAAAGGTGGGGGGAGGAAAACTGGCTAGAGGGAATAAAAATAATAGGAGTGGAAGTAGAACACAGATGGTGAGTGCAGTATGGTGTGCACACTGTTATGAATCTATTCTCCAGAAATTTATATAGTATTTTAAGCAAATGAAATACTATGAAATAAAATTATTTTTAAATAATACTAAAATGTTACATACTGTATGATTCAATTTATATATCACTTTTGAAATGATTAAATTATAGAAAAAGAGAAATTATTAATGGTTGAAGAGAGTTTGTGGCAGAAGGATATCTGCAGCTGTAAGAGAGAGACATGAAGGGTCCATGTGGTGAAGGAAAGGTTCTAGATGTTGACTATCGGGTTGTGATGTATTGTTTTGTTGGATGTCACCATTGGAGGAAACTGAATAAAGGATACAAGAGAACTTTCTTATAACTGCATGTGAATCTATAATTATCTCAAAATGAAAAATATAAATAACTGTATAAAGAATTTAGTGTTAACCCTTATGGCCCAAGCAGCTGACATGGCTATGGCATGTGCCTTAGCCATGTAAAACTCAAGCATCCAGGTTTAAGACCCAAGAATGGAGAGAAAATAAATAAATAGGTGGACCCTGATGAAGCAGTGGTTAGGTCCATGCCTCTGGCCAAGCACAGTCCACATGCATCCCAAGGACTGGGGTTCACGTTCTTTGGGCACAAGGTGTACAATTAAATTTTTTTTTAATAGTAAATGAAAATGCTTTTTCTTCCTCTCTCTTCCTGCCTTCTTGCCTTCATTCCTGCTTTCCCTTCCCTTTAATAAATAAATAACTGAGGAAGAAATAAACAATGGGGATATACATTCGTTTCTTGGGTTACTAGGCTGGATATTTTGTGTCTTTTGCCTGATATTTAATCTGTCTGTTGGTGTCTACTGATCTCTATTTAGCTGGTAGTTCCTTTGCTTAGTTATCACCCATTGCTTTTGCTCATTCTCAAGCTCTGTCCAGAACTTCTCATTCTGGAAAAGCATGAACGAAATTCTCCTGGACACTCTTCCTACCTTATCTGGAACTAATGTAGGCAGATGGGGTGGAGGAAGGAGAAAGAGTGTCTCTTGGGCTAAGTAAGAACCTTGCTGGAGGACCTAAATTCTGTTAACTTTTCTGTTATTAAATGTCATAGACAAAAGCTCACTCCACCCTTCCAAAGTAGATCCCAGGCTAGGGACTGCTGATTCTTTCATCAATTTAACTTAATGCCCTGGAAGTCCTTCCTATTACATCTAACAGTGTAATAATCTCAATTCCTACTGTTGTTTCTGAGAAATTGAGTTTAGAAAGTAGGATTAAGAGACATGCTAGACCATCCTACATCCAAATCTAGTGTTTCTCTAACTGCTCTTTTTTATAATATTTGGTTTAAATGTATACCCTCTTTTTTTATTTAGTCATCTTTTTAGTACCATTTTATTTTATTTTTGTTATTTGTTTTATTATCACTTTTAAGTAGAATTTTTTTAAGGAAAGTTGCAGGCAGGAATGAAGGCAAGTAGGCATGCAGAGAGTGAAGAAAAAAATATTTATTTTATTTAGTTGTTCAACTCGATTGCATCAATCCCCACCCCTATCCCCCAACCCAGCCTTGGGTCTTGAACCTTGGGTCTCTGGAATGTATGTGGAATACACCCAGTGGCATTATCTGCCATGTTACCAGGATGCACAGAGAGAGAACCTTTTAATCTGCTTTATTCATTGTCTTTAAAGTTAAATTCTGTTTATAATTAGGGAAAGCAAGTTTTTTCCACCTATTTCTAACTTTCAGCAAAAGCTCAAAAATGTTCCTGCTTTAATTCTTAGTGTTACTAATTAGCAAATGCCTAAAAATCCATTTTGAAATAACATAGCACTATTTTAAGTTCTCTTTTTTTGACCTGATAAGAATTTTTGTTAGCTGTGAAAGTCCACCTTGATTATTTTATTTCAGCCTGCATTGCTTTTCTCCTTCTTGAGCAAAGATAAATAAATTGTGTTGTACAAAGTAACAGGCAGAGTGAACGCTAACTCACTCTTCCCCACTTTTTTTGTTACTATTACAAGAATCTTTTTGTAGATACTGTCCTAAGAGTTCCAAGCTATAGGATACATTTTTGTTCTTGGTTATAATTATGTGAAATTACTGTATGATTTTTTTATAGGAACCAATGATGAAGGAACCTGAAATTAACACAACCCTTCAAATACATTTCTTTGGGAAAAAAGGAAAAAGAAAACTTCATTATAGAGAATTTCGAAGGTAAGTATAAGTATTTATATTCATTTAGGGAAATTTTATAGATAACAAATAAAGAAACAACTGCATATATTCATTTCCCAGAACTTCAGCTCATAAAACTACTTTATGTGAATCTGTGTAGTATTTAAATCTCTGCGAGTAAAGCCTATGAAATATAAAGTTACTATACTCAAAAGATATATATCTAACCTAACCTATTATGAGAAATAATACCTATTTTATAGAATACAGTATTTGTTTTTAGTCACTTAATGTCTGTAGTTAAAAAAGACATGGCCATTTGTATCAGTGAGGTTTTCGTTTGTTTCTTTTTCTTTTTCTTTTTAAGGAAAGTTATAAACAAGAATGAAGACGAGTAGGCATGGCCATTTGTATCAGTGAGGTTTTCGTTTGTTTATTTTTCTTTTTCTTTTTAAGGAAAGTTATAAACAAGAATGAAGACGAGTAGGCAGGTAGGAAGAGAGAGGAGGAAGAAGGAAGAGGCACCCTATTTATTTGTATTTACTTGTTTGTATTGGGTTTTTTCCCCCTAACTGCAGGTATTGAACCCAGAGCCTTGGGATGTATGTGGGATGCTCCCAGAGTGTACTAAGCCACTAGGCCACCAGGGTACACCCTATAGTAATGAATTCTTAATGTAAAACAAACATACTCAACTTAACTTAAAACAATTATTATTTGCATGAGTTGTTGAGTCAACTGGGTGATTCTCCTGATTGAAGCCAGGATCAGCTTTTCTTAACTGGACACTCATGCAATTATAGTGTGCTGATGGATTGGCTATCAACTGGTTCTAAGATGACTTCAGTTGGGACAACTCAACTATGCTTCATGTAGTCTCTAATTCTCTAGCACAAGTGTTGAAAAACATTCTCTATAAAAGACCAGATAGTAAATATGGTCTCTGTCACAACTGATAGTGTGAAGGCAACCATAAACAATATATTGACCAAAGCCATGTCCATATATCCAATAAAACTTTACATTAACAGTATTTTAAGCATGGAAATGAAAATACTTACATTATATGATTATTATTAATATTAAATTGTAGTGTCCTGTTTGCCTTCTCCCTGATGAGAATATTTTTATAGAAAATGAGACAGTGTGCCTCCCGGTGCCTCATCACTAGCCAGATTCTTAAATCAAATATCAGAAAGCAGTGCAGAATGATAGGAGTGGGGGCATTAAACTGGGAGGCAAAAGACTGCATCATGTTCAGCTCTAGAGTCAGAGATATTGAGTGTATACTATGTGCTGTTATATGATGGGTCTTGCCTCATTACTAGAGCTAGTCCATTCTGAGGACTATCTGATAACCATGCAGAAAAGCATTTTAGATATATAAGGAGTTTTGTTAGCACAGAAGATCACTTAGTGTGCCTGGTTTGGAGGTTTGGAATAGGTGATCAGGGAAGACTTTCTAGAGAAAATCAAACATAAGATTGATCTTGACAGATGAGCAGGAATTAATCAAGAAAAAAATGGTTTTGGCATTTGAGGGAACAAGAATAGCAAGAGAAAAAGACAGAGGTCGGAAAAATAGGGTTTCTAAAGGGAATTATAAGTACTTGAGTTAGATGGAGTAGTTAGGTCCAAGGTGGTGCAGTGTGAGATGGGAGCAGGAGCTGGGGAATTATGGATAGTTCTTCCATTACATAATAGCCCATCCTCCACATGCAGAGTCTGAGGTTGACCCAAGTATTAAATGGGATAAAATATTTTAAAGTACACAGAGTATAATATATGGTAAGCATTTAGAATATGTGTCAAACTCATCAACCTAAATAATTTTCAAAGCTTGTTTCCCAGCTACCAGATCTCTCTCCTTAGGGAATTACCTTTCTCTAGCAGTCCCTGGCTTCTTTTTGTTTGTATTTCCTCAGCTCACTTGCTCAAGATAATCTTCTTCAATTTGCCATATTCTCAATCTCTTACCCAAAAGGCTCCTTAATTCAACATCTAAAGAAACAGAAAAGTATTGCTTTCTCATTATCATTTTCTTCAAGGACTGACTGCTTTAAAATTCAGAGAGAAGGCATTTTTAAGTTAGAATAGAAACTTGGATACTGCCTTTACTTTTCATCAGGCAGCGAAGTTCTTTTCAGTTTCCTTATCAATTTTTTTTGAAAATTTAGTAGTACTTTATAGTCACATAAGACAAAATTTTGAGAACTTAAATGAATTTTATGAAGAATTCCTAGACCTTATAAAGTCTTCTGGAAATATGATAATTAAACATAAGAAATCTATCATTATAGAGCAATGATTAATATATATAGCAAAATATAGTGTCATATTTAACCAATCAATATTCTAGATTTTATTTGATACATTACTAATAATAGAAATCTAAATAAACGAATTCTTCACTCACACAATGGAACTTAAAAACTTCTTGAAAAACATTCTTAGTTAATGTAAACTTTGAGTTAAAAAAGTCAAGTATTTAAAAATCAAGTATCCAGTAAAACAATTTTGGTTAAGTCTCCAAGTGAAGGCACACCCTGGTGGAGTAGCACTTTGATCAGCCACCTTTGGCCAGTACAGTCCACATACATCCCAAGGATCCCAGTTCGCATCCTGGGACCAAAGGGACAGCCAGGGTAAGCAACCAAATAAAATGTATAATGCTTCTTCCTCTCTCTTCCTTCCTGCCTGCCTTGTCTGAGCCATTCCTTTAAAAAAAAAAGTCTCCAAGTCAAATTTTACTTCATAAAGTATTGATTTTTTATCTAACTTGTTCCTTCATCAAAGGACATGAGAAGACTACACATACAAGTTTATTTTAATTTTGCAAAGCAAAGTTACTGGAGTAAAATTCTAAAAAAAAAAAATGAACATGAGAAGAAATCCCATCTGACCATTCATTCTATGGTGCTGCCACTACACAATGAATATAACCTAAGTTATAAAATAATTTTCAGGTATTTTAAGTTTACTGTCATTCCTCAGAATAGTTTAATTGACATAATGTAGACTGCTGTTCTGTACAGGTAGTTAATTGTCTTAATGTGTCAATTAGGAAGAGAATTCATGTTTGCAAAATTGGTAAGAATTACCAACCATTGTTATCTGAATCATATGATTGCTAAACAAATAAAATAATACATGGCAAGAAATAACAAGAGAAAACATGATAAATTTAGACTAGAGTAGTTCATTCTGACAAGGAAAAAACTAAAGGAGGAACTAGAAAGAGTGGAGGAAAATATAAACATAAAAACATAAACTTATAAAAGCTTTTTATGCCATGATGAGAAAAGTAAAGAGTCGTTGAAGGTTTTTAAGCAAGGAGAAAAGATGATTGTCAGATTTGGCAGGTTGACTGAGGAAATCATGTAAAAGGATAAGAGGTCAGTTAGAGACTAGCATTAACAGATGAGAGGTGATAATGATTAGACTAAGGTAACAGCAGTGGGCATAGAGAGGAGTGGAAAAATCCAAGATATTATTTAGGAGAAGGGAATTAATCATATTTAGTGACGAATTGGATGAAAACAGTGAGTGAGGGCAAAATCAGAGATAACACCTGGTTTCTGATGGGAAAATGAATGAGGTAGAACCTATTCACTTAGCTAGAGAACACATTTAGGAAAGAAAATGATGAATATTACTTAAACACTGTCAGTGGGAGCAGCAGTCAGATTGCCGTAGGGTTAGGGTGAGTAGAGAAAGCAATACATATAACTCTTTCAAAAAAGTTGAGTACCAACAAGGAAACAAGAGGGCAATAGCAGGAAGGGAATGTTGAGTTTTGTCTCACATGTTTAAATGATACTGTAAAGAAGGACTGAATCACAGAATGAATAGAAAAAATCAGAAGAGCAATGTTCCTGGAGAGGAGGAAATGCAGGAATATAGATGGAATTCAGAGTTCAGTTATCTAAGTTAACTGCCAGCAGGAAACCCCTTTTTCTTGGGTGCTATTACATTTCTGAAATGATGGCAAGAAAATGAGAGAATTCCCTAAATGATAACTTCTAGTTTCTCTGAGAAGTTGGGACAGGGTTACATGCTGAGACAAATAGAAAACCTGTAGGATAGATTTGTAGATAGTTGTAAAGTCGTTAAATTAGCCACTATGCACAATTAAAAAGCTCTCTTGACTAGAAGGGTGTGCAGAAGGGTTTTCTTCAAGTTGCACTTAAAGAAATTCTTCCGCAGTTCAAGAGAGCTGTGGATATGATATGGGCAAGGGAGTGGCCTAAGAAATTAAGTCTGGGCTTGAGTAGGGATTAAGAGGAAAAACTAGTTTAAAAATATCTTCAGTGCCATCCCAATACTGTCCAATACTTACTGTATGCCTGACGTTTGTCTTAAGTATTTTCATGTATCATGTCATTTATCCTTATTAAGTAACACAGGTGGTACTTTGTTTCCCTGTAGCTCAGGCGACTTAGTTGCATTCCATAAAAGTTTAAGACCCAGGGCTAGAGAAAAAGAAAATGGACAAAGCAACTTGAGAAGTCATCCCTTTTTATAACTGAAACTTGAGATTTAGGGACTTGATCCAGGGTCATGCACCTTAGAAATGGAGGAGGTAATATTGAGACCCATATCTGTCTTAGTGTTTAAGTGGTCATAAGTGTCTGAAAGAATTCGTCCCACAGTTCTCTAGAAGGTGATTGAGTGCATTGATTGGGCTCTCAAAAAAGTTGTATTAGACCAGATGATCAGAAAGACAGGTTACCATCCTTTGCCATGTATAATGCATACTTTTTTGCCCAAATTTGTGAGGGAAAAATAAGGATATGCATTAAACTTAGATAATACTAATTCCATATCTACACAAATGTTTTTAATTATTTATAGTTTTCATCTTCTTTTCTTTCCTACTTTATTTGCCTTCTAGTGTATTTTTCCCTTTTTTTTTTTTTTTTTTTTTTTTAAGGAAAGGTGAAGGCAGGAATGAACGCAAGTAGACAGGCAGACAGCGAGAGATGACAAAAAAGGATTTTATTTAGTTATTTGTTCATCTTGGTTGTTCCCCTTAGCCCCAAGATGCAAACCCGGGTCCTTGGGATGTATGCAGACTACGCCTGCCGAAGGCGGCAGACCAAACTGCTACTCTACCGGAGCGCACCTCTTTCCCTTTCTTACAAGCCCTAATGGTTAGCTTTTAAATACTTAGCAGGAATAACACCTGTGTTTATTTCCATTGCGGTACATTTGACTAAAATATGTTAAGGAAATGATTAGAGAGGGAACAAAATGAGCCCCAAGTTTTTTATCAGGAAAAATTAGGAGGATGTTAACACTGATGCACTTTTTAAGTCTAGATTTTCTTAAAATTCTGAAATACCAATTATGACCTGAGGCTATTTAAATTCATGAAGAGCTTTTATAAATGTAAAGATGGCTATAAGCAACAGTGTGCTTTAGTAGTAACATTTGCAAGTTAGTAGTGTAAATACTAAGCCAATATCAAGACACAAAGTAGAAGTGTACAGACGTATGCAGAATAAGCTTTCATAGCTTGTGCAAGCCAGCCCCAGTACACCATGGTCTGCAAAAATCCAGGTAAGAAACAACAGATCTTTCCCATTATTTCTAATTAGTCTGCTAATTTATAAACTATTTAATTTGTTCAGGATGCATCTTAGGACCTATGTACTATAAATTCTTCAATTGATATATTTATGTTGTGTCATGTTCCAGATTTTCATATCATAAGGTATATAATTTTAGACTTATAAGAGATTATTGTCATAAATATACTTATGTTCTTCAAAATAATTGTATAATTGATAAAGACGTAATTAGCTTAACCCTAAAAATGTATCTAGAAGAAATCTTACCTCAGCTTTTCCAAAAAGTTTAACAACAATTAAGTTTATAATATTTCACTCTCAGACCCTGAAGAAAAGGAAAAAGGAAAGGAACAAGTTAATAGTTTTATACCCTATTTTCTACTCCCCTAAATTCACTGTACAATCATTTGCAAGTAAAGCTGCCTTTTAACAATTCAAATAAGAATAAATTAAATGTCAGCATAGTACATGGTACACAGAATAATAAAACTCATAACGAAGAACAAAACATATTAGTAAAATATTATTTTGATCAGTCCAAACTTGAAATACTTCATTTTTAGATAAAATTCTTCTTTGACCCAAAAAGATACGGCATTGATAAATCTGTGTATCCAATGCAGTTAGAAAATGTTGAAGGCACAGACTGTTAACCACCATATAGATAGTAACCTAAAATCAAACTCCCTTTTCATTAAAGTTTATGAGAGATAATATAGACTCTAAAGCAAGCAATTTTTTAACAGCAGTTGGTTTTTCCCATTGAACTGGAATATACATCTTTTTCAACTCCCCCCGCCCGCCCCTGTATACTTCCACTGGATTGTGATATGACAGTTCAGAACTTTTAACATGTAGAAAGCTGAATAAAGGGATCTTTAACATATTAAAACTCATGGAGATAATACTTTTCACATGATTTTTGGTTATAAATAAATAAGACATAATATTTCTGGCTTCTTGTTCAAAGAAAATAGTACTTAATATGATATGCTTTCAACTTCTGCCTTTTCCAGGAAGCTGACCAAAATGCCTTGCTGTTTTTACTTTTAAAAAAGAATGTTGAGTCATACAGACAAAAGACCAAAAATACTTTTAGATAAATCTAAGCAGTGGATGCAAAACCATTGATTACATTGGTCAACTCTGGTATCTGAAAAATATTAGAAATGATTCATTATGTTTAACATAAAAGAAGCATCCATACTGAATTTTTTTTTTGAATTTTCACTTTCTGTGATCATTAGTCATTTTCTGTATTGGAAAAAATGTATTCATGCAACTTTATTTTCTATAAATGTATCAAAACAACATTTTACATAATTTCTTAAATCTGTAATTTTATCAGAATGTAGGTTGCAAAGTATAATTTGCACAAATTATGGAGTCACAAACTAAAGCAAGTGTTAGACTTAATTAGCTTTTCTGCCCCCTCTCACTTCCAGAGCCCTTTGCACAACACTTCATTTAACTCATCAAGAGAGCAGCCACTCAGCAACATTGAAGGTGCTTTGCAATGCCATTTACAATAGAATGCCACTGGTTACTTATATCAGTTTTTTATTTAACATTTAGATTTATGGAAAATTTGCAAACAGAGGTCCAAGAAATGGAATTCTTGCAGTTTTCCAAAGGTTTGAGTTTCATGAGAAAAGAAGACTTTGCAGAGTGGCTACTTTTTTTCACTAACACTGAAAATAAAGACATTTATTGGAAAAATGTGAGAGAGAAGTTGTCAGCAGGAGAGGTTGGTATGACTTCTTATTATGCTTATGATAATGATGAAATATAAATTAGGCAGTTATATAATTAAATAAAGTAACTTCCAAATTAACCAAGATTATGCTATTCTCTGTTATTTAAGTACAGAATCAAGTTGAGGAATGTTCTCCACATACTAGTTTCAGAGAGGAAAAAAGTACTTTATTTTTATTTAGTTATTCATCTAAAACCATTTATTACTGACAGTGAATTTTGACAGACATATCAGGTGGACAGAAATAAGTTCAGAAATAAGCCATATTAAGTATATGTAAATTCATATTGCAAATTAGTTACATAAAAGATAGTAGTTCACTGTCCATCTGGGGGAGAAAATAAAAGTAAATCTCTACCTTACTCATTACTCTAAAATAAATTCCAGATGGATCAAAAAGTTAAAGAGAAAAATGAAATAGTAAATTCAGAAGAAAGCTTGGAAATAATCATGTTGGAGTGGTGTATACATATTTTTCTAAGTTAAAGCCCAGGAGTTTTCAAGGAAAAATTGATGAAATTGCTACTTAAAAATTAAAACTTTGCATCACCCCAAAAATTATAATTAATGGCAAGAAAATAACAAAATAGGGGAAATAATTGGCATCATATGTAATGGAACAATTTCAAGTTTAATAGGATTTTTAAAAATTCAAAAACAAAAAGGTAGGTAGGGCATTTAACCTAATAAGATATAATAGAATCTTAAAGTGTTCATAGCCATAAAGTATCAAGATTTTCTCTGTTTTCAAGTTAGCCTGTACCATTCCATAGATCCTGGCAGAAGACACAAGATATTGAATCAAAGACAAAGAAATTTACTGTTCATAGCATAACAACAGTATGAGCATTATATGTGTGTCAGTTCCCCCTTGCCCCCCAGTTCCCATGGGGCATGTTGAGGCACCCTGGTGGAGACTGCCCACCCAGTGAATTTTCCTCATAGCCAAGGAAACTGATCTTAGGGAAAAGAAATACTTTATAATTCACAGTAAGGGAGACACTATTCAAGACTGTTCACTATGAAAGATGATCTGGAACAAAAAAGTAGTTAGCACCTCTGTAAGATGTGCAGAAACATGAAAGACCCATCGAGAATTGTCTCCTGCCAGTAAGTCACCAAAAATCTGAGCAAAGGATATAAGAAGAAAAATACACAAATGACTTATAAAAGCTAAATGCATTCAACTTTATTCACAGATTTAAGATTCAGACACTGATAAGATACAATTTTTCACCTGTCAGTAAAATATCAAAAAGGTTACACCCAGTTTCTGTTTTAAGATCATGAAATAGAGAAACTCTCTTATTTGTGCTGATAAGATCTACTGTTAAGAGAAAAAGAAAGATGTAGAAACATATGAAGAGGCTGTTCCTACTGTGTAAAACAAGAGTGTGTGTGTGTGTGTGTGTGTGTGTGTGTTTTATAAATAAAATAATCATGGAAGGGTACACAGGAATTCTAACAGTGTTTTACCCCTAGGAAAGTGAGCATCAAAGAGGAAAGAAAACTTGCTATTTTTTGCCATTGTACTGTTAGATGGTTTGGAGGGTTTTTTGAAATATATTCTGTATATATTACATCATCAAAAACATCATTTAAAATTTAAAGATACAGATTCACAAAAATTAAAAGCTGAATAATTTCAGACATATGCAAAAAAGACCATGTGCAGAGGGCATGCAAGGTCACTGCAAATAAAACCTTTCTTGCATGCAAGGAAGAATTTACTTTAAAATTAACAATTCTCTGGCTTTGCGTACTTTATCAGTGGAAAAATTTGATTTTTTTAATTTATTTTTGTTTTGTTTTTAAGTGACTAGGATTTGAAATTAGATGGCCCAAGATTTAAATCCTGATTGTTACACTTAATAAGCCTTAGACATATTACAAACTCCAGAACCCCATTCATACAGTGTGCAATCCACAAAATCTTACCCAGTGGTCCTGCAAGTTAATCTCTTGGGGTTCTTCCTAATCTCTAAAATTCATAAGTTTATTATGTTGCATCTTAAACTCTAGAAAACGTGATCAGAAAGATATGTTTACAAAATTTATGAGAACTCATATGCATATGATTAACACATTCACAAAATTGTGATTAAAAACTCACTTGTTATTTTATTAGAGCATTACTTTGGATGAGTTCAAGTCATTTTGCCATTTTACAACCCACTTGGAAGACTTTGCTATTGCCATGCAAATGTTTAGTTTAGCTCATCGCCCTGTCAGACTAGGTAAGTTATATGAAACATAATTTTATCTATAAATAATATGACTCTATTCTTCAACTAGATGATACCAATCAAGGGACCAGTTATAAACAATTGATTGGCCTTTTAATTAATTGAATACGATTATTCCAGCTATATAATACTAATACATTTAACTGCTACTTTATTTGCTTTTTCTTATTTTCCCCTAAAAAGGAAGTATTTGAATATTCATATTTAAAATATTGATTTGATTAAAATAGCCTACTTCTCTTACAATTACCCATAACGTTTCTCAGCCAAATTCATTATTTGAATGCATTCTTAACTGGTATATTTTTGTTTTACTTCCCAAATAATAAAAATTTAGATTTCTTTTAGCTTCTCAAATAGTGAAAAGTTAGGTTAATTCCACTTACAATGTTTCACCTGGTTGATGAGTTGTTCTGTGTTTTCTTTTTTTAGCGGAGTTTAAGAGAGCTGTAAAAGTAGCAACAGGACAAGAGCTCTCAAACAATATTTTGGACACCGTTTTCAAGATCTTTGATTTGGATGGTGATGAATGTCTTAGTCATGCAGAGTTTCTTGGGGTGTTAAAAAACAGGATGCATCGAGGTTTATGGGTAACAGATTTTAGTTTTTAAATAACTTTACATATTAATCTGGAATTTGAGCAAATCAATGATTATATGTTTGACTAAACAGTTTTATCATTATAAAGAGGTAATTACAACTAACATTGAAATATTTTCTATAATTGGGATGCAGAATTTTTGTTTAGTTGTCATTTTGTCTTAATCGAATCCAAAAGCCCCAGTAAGTAATCAAAGACTGGAATTTTACGTGAGACTCTATAGTTAGACACATCTGAATTCAAATCCCAGTTCCACCATTTATTGACTGTTGAATTTTGCGAAGCCATTTAATTTTTCTGGACCTCAGATTCCTCATCAGTGCAATGAAGAAATGAAGAATCTACCAAAAAGGAGTACTGTGAGAATCAAGTATAAGATATTTAGTATACTGGCTGAGATACTTGAAGTAAATGTTAGCTATTATCATTACTCAAATTCACACATTAAAAGTCTATAACAGTGGAAAAATCAAATACAAATTTTGTTTAAATTAGAATCTATTAGAAGTACTCTAATGAAAGCAGTCTACATTAAAAAAAAAAAAGGGGGGGGGGGTCAAAAGGGAACTATATGATATGTAGGTAGTTAAGCCAAAAGAAAGGAAGGAAAAAAGTGAAGAAACATAGTAGGTTCATAAAAACAAGCCAGTTTAGTTACAACTTAGAAATGCAAGTCCATTTCCTGTTAGAAACTTTATTTTTGAAAAATAAATGATATGATTTCCATTAGCAAAACTTTTTTCCAAGTTTTGTAATCATTCAACACCTCAGAGTTAATAATTGTTTTCCTGAAAGTTAAACCAGCTTATGCAGCTGACAATTTAATATATTTAGGATCCTCTTTGCCACTTCTCAATAAATGTTTAAAGTGAAGAACTATAAATTAATAGGAAAAAATAACATTTATAAAATATAGAATCAACTTTTGCTTCCATTTGACTGATTTCCAGATTGCTGTGCTCCTGTGGTCACCAAAATCCAAATGTTATTCTAATCTTTTCTTGTTTGGTTGAGAGGTATAATAACCACACAGTTATTTCATTCACAAAACACCCATGTGAATCACATTTCTTCTTAAGTCTTCTTATCAAATACTTTGTGAACTATAGTTTCTGAATCCTTTTTATAATGTGAAGTAATTACATTTTAAAACCAATATGTGACAGATCACCCAAAGCCTTCATTATCACCTTAGGGATGATATTCCCAAATACTTAGTCTGTCTTCATTCCTAAATTACCCTAAGGATATTTGTATATCACATTCACTTTTAATCTCTTACTGTTATTTTACAGTTCTGTTGCAGTCATCTTTGAAAACATAATCTAGTTCAAATAATTTTTGGAGGAGTATGGGAAGTTAATAGTAAAAGAGTACACATGAAATCATGTTTAACCTTAAAGAGAATGATCCCTTAATTTTTACTTTTGGTTAACAGGTACCACAACAACTAAGTGTGCAAGAATACTGGAAATGTGTGAAAAAAGAGAGTATTAAAGGAGTAAAAGAAGTCTGGAAACAAGCTGGAAGAAGTCTTTTTTAGAAAAAGATAATGTGGGAATTATGTCAGAATTTTGGATTTTTAAACTTGCTGTTTATCTTGTCTTCATTAATTTCCTTTGTAATATGAAAATACCTTGTATTTGCTTGCTGACTAAATAATTTTTCAATTAGATTTCATTAAACAACTTGGTAAAAAGAAAACATTATTTTACAAAAGAAGATCCTGGATTTTATCAAAAGGCCTAGGATTAAAGTAAAGCTTAGTACTTTGATAAAATGGAAATCCTAGTTATTCACTGATTTCTTAGACACAGTAACAATGTGCTGTCTAGAATGGTAAATAATGCATAAGGGAAAAAGTGATTTATACACAAGGCCAGCGTCAACTCTGCAAATCCTGATGCTTCTAATGTTAGAGCAAATTAAGTTAAAAACACTTCAGGTTTTCTCATCTGTATCTTATACCTCATAAACTTCTTGTGTATTTTATTTCAGTTAGCTGTACAGTATTAGTTGTCTTTAAAATGACATGTAAGTTTCAGTCTCCTAATGGGAAATACAATAAAGTATTTACAGAAATACAAAAATTACTGAGGTGTTTTATTTTACATGCACTTCTTAAAAAATGTGAATATTCATCCCTTGTCAACCTCATTAGATTATATGTTTTTAAAACTAGTATAATTAGGAAATTCTGATAGCAAGACCAGGGTCTCAGGGGATGTAAAAATGGCACTAAAAATTAATTTACATTAAATATAAAATGGCATTTTTGCTTTTTTTTTTTTTTTTAGAGGAATGGAGGGAGGAATCATTTTTATCAATTTGTTTATTTTCATTTTTTGCCCCTGCCCAGGTCACAAGGGTGCACCTAAAATGGCATTTTTCAAGCAAAGAATAAAAAAATGTTTTTAAAAGTGTACTTCTCAAATAAGAATATTGAGAAAAAGTAAAACACATTCTAATCCCTTGACGAAATAACTGAGTCTAAGACAGGGCAGGGAAAATACAAGATGAGTCTAGAACATCTTGGACCTATAAGTATGGATGTACTGAAAAAATTAGGGGAATGTGCAAGGACAAGAGTCAACTTGAGGAGCTACCTCTTGCCCAAAGTAAGTAATGTCAATTAGCTTATTGAATAAAATAAGAATTCACTGAAATGAATTAATTGGCTAATTAATGGGGCAGAGAAAACCTCTCCCTGATAGTTATTAAAGGCAAAGACCCTGAAATATGTTAACCTCCTAAATTGGAAGCCTCTCATAATTTAAAGCTTGAGGTTAACAAATGATTAAAGCTATTGTCCAGTTATAAAAACAAAAAATTTTGCTGCCAATTAGAAAAGATGATAAATTTATTCTAACTCATTGTTTTAGAAATAACTGAAGTTTCGATCTGTCAATTGTAAAACCAAACCAGAAGAACATAGACAACGCAAAAAAGCATACATGTGCATCCTCCACCAATTCCTTTGTTAACCACAAAAATACTGACTCTTCTCACCTGTCTGACCAGGTGTCCTTAATGGGTAAAGATAAGGGGTATAAAAAACGGCAAAAATTAGCATGCCCTGGTGGCTCAGGCGCTAAGGGATGTACCCAAGGACCCAGGTTCATGATCAGGGGTAGGTTCGGGGGGTGGGACCACCAAAAATAAACGAGTGCTTCCTCCTGTTCTTTTTTCCTTAAAAAAAAAAAAAAATGTGCATGTGTATGCTGCTTCCTCCTTTCCCTTCCTCTCTTAAAAAAAAAAAAAAAAAAATAGTACGCTAAGTTCCTGCTGTTACTGAGCACATGATAGTGACTCCAAATGAAGTGAATGGTGCCTGGAACTTAAGAGTTTAAAAGTGAAGACTGAAAAGGACAGAAAACATTTTAAATATATAATTACAAATTAAGATTCAAAAAATGGAGTGATCAGAACAAAAGCGGCTCACTTTCTTAAAATGAGTTTTCAGGGAATCTAAGATAGTTTACAGTTTTTCAAAGCCAAAAGGAGAATCTGTTCTACACTTAAAATGTCTGAAAATTTGCATTTCATTTCTGCCATCATGTAATTGCTGCAGAACAATTTGATCCCATTTGAAAAGAATATGGATAAACATTTGTACCAAATATGCCAACTAGATTGGCCTATGTCTCTTTTTAGGAGAGTGAGACCAGTCACCTTAAAAGTAGTTTGACTTCCTACTAATCTCATCCAATCCTAATAATAGTCATTTGTGCTTTACTATCATTTTGTTGAATAAATGAACATGGAATCTCCTATTGTTTGTGTGGTTAGTTTGTATTTCTCTGCTTATCCTTTTGAATAGGTAAAGGGATTATCCTAAGCACTCTCTTCAATCTCTCTTGCCCCCTCACTCAGGGATCTCATTCACACTTCAGTTCTCTCCCCTGAGAATTCCAAGCCCAGTTATTTTCTGAATTTCTCTATGTTGATTGATCTAACTCAACATTACCAAAATTGGTTTGGTCATCTCCCCGTCTTTTCTCAAACCTTGTCTTCACATCTTCCACTATTTAACTCAGAGACCAAACCAAGAGTCAGCCAATCATCCCCAAATTTATTCCTCCACAATGAAGCAAGTCCCATAAATTCTGCTTTCTCAAAATATCCCAGACTTGTTCACCTTCCAGCCTTAGTTCAGGCCCTGATGGGTTATTACTTATATTCCCTCAGTAGAATCCTATTACCACCCCGTAAAAGCACAGTGATTAAGCATCCAGACAAGTATTAGACTAACTGGATTCAAACCTTAGCTCCATCATTCAATTTTTTAACTTTTGGCAAAATATTGACCTCTCTGTAAACATCTCCTCATCTAAAAAAGGAGGTGATTATAGTTCCAGAATAACAGTTTTTGTAGAATTAAATAGAATTAAATGAGACTATGTAAACTGCCTAGGCTAAAAACCCTCATTAACTCATTATTACTATTGTTAACTTCTAATTTTAAATCCTTCACACCAGATAATTTTTTTCTAAAACATAAAATATGATCATCTTATGCACTACTGACAATCCTATAATATTGGAATCAACTATAAAATAAAATTCAACTCCTATGTGATCTTGCCACCATCTACTTCCCAGACTGATTTCCTAAAACTTGCCCCCAGACACTGTACATTAAGATTATTACCAGGTGGCCATGTTTTCATTCTCCAACTTTTTTCAAAGAACAAATGCAGACACGCAGGCAGGAAGAGAAGAGGAAGAAGAATTTTATTTATTTTTATTCATTTGTTCATCTTGGTTGTCCTGTGGTCCAAGGTCACGAACCCAGATCCTTGGGATGTGCGTGTACTGTGCTGGTCAGAGGCAGCAGACTTAACCACTAAATCACCAAGACACATCTCATTCTCCAATTATTTGTACTTACTAGTGCTCCTGTCAAAGATGCTCCCACATGGCTAACTTCATTTAGTGCCATTTCATCTATGCAGTTTTTCATTTTCCCCTTGCTTTTCCTTTAAACTTATTAATTCCATGTCTTTGCTCCCTCAGTATCTTTTTGCCCACTCCTCTTTCAAACTGTCGAATATACTGGAAAGTTTTATTTGTCTCTACCCCTCAACTATAAGCTCAAGGACTCTTAATTATTCTAACACTATCTGCCCTGTATCCATAAAAGAGATGGCACATAGAGGTTGCTCAAAAAATTGTGACAATGAAAAAAGTAAGATAAATAGTGTTCCTTTATGTGTCTGCCTTTCCTGATATTTCAGCTTTTTTTTTTTAAGAGGAGTTAGCAGGCAGGCAAGCAAAAAGGAAGAGAGAAGAGGAAGAAGCATTAGTTGTTAGTTTATTTTTTGTTGTACCCCCCCCAGCCCCAAGTTGTGAAATTAGGTCCTTGGGCTTCATGTGGACAACACTACAACACCGGAGACACAAACTTAATGCCTGAGCCACCAGGTCATGCCCAGCTTTTCTGTTACAAAACAGGACAAGAAAGATAGGAGAGCTCTCTTAATAGCTGTCTTAGAGCTAAAATATGGCTCGTTTGGCCTCTGCCTTGGACATAAAGGAAAAATATGGAGAGTTACCAACTCCCTCCTGTAGAAGGCAGCTGTGGAAGTGGTAGCCCACATTACTAGTATGACTTACTGGAATCAAGGTGACCAAAAATAACCTTGTCCTGTAGGTTTGAGGATTATGTGCTTTGGATAGCTGATTGCTGCTTTTGATCACAGAAGGATCAGCAGAGAAGTCAACACCCACAGACACCGGCTAAAGCAGCTTCCCACCTACAAGGGATATAAAGAGACAGGCCTTTGTCTCCCTCTTAAGAGACAAAACTTAAGGAAATATTTGTCAGGTCACTGACCACAGAGAAAATGGAAAAGACACTTCAGTAACCATACAATAAGAAATACATACTTTACAAAAATAATTTGGAAAACCACAAGAGGTTGGATCCAGCCCACCAAAAGCAAAAAAAAAACAAAAACAAATCATCAATGAGGAGTAGAGAATTAGATTTCCAGCATTCCAGCAACATACATTTGAATGTCTGGATCTCAACCAAAAAAATTGCAAAAAAGTACAAAGTAACGGGCAAGTATGCTCTATTTATAGGAAATACATCAACCTGGAAGAAACCCAGACACTGAACTTAATAGTCATGGTGCACCGTGGTAGCTGAGGCAACTGGGGTGTGAACCAAGTAAAGCCCAAGGACCTAGATTCGAAGCCCAGTGCCAGGAGAGTAGGGAAATCAAAAACAAAATAAACACATTTTAAAAAAATAATTCTCCCTTTCCTTCTCTTCCTTCCTTTCTTGAAAAAGGTAGTCAAAGATATTAAATATATTTGATGATCTCAGAGAAACCATGGCAATGATTAAAGGAAATCAAGAAAATGATGTTGGAGTAAAACAAAAAATATCAAAGGAGAATAAAAAGTAACCAAACAGAAACAGAAGATTCAGCACCAGACTTGAAAAAGCAGAATAATGAATTGGAAAATAATACATTTGAAATCAAACAGATTAAGGAACTGAAAGAAAAGGAATGAAAAGTTAACACAGCCTGAGGAACCCATGAGATACTCTAAAACATATCAAGATATTATTTTATAGGACTCCTAGGGTAGAAAAATGGACAGAAAAAAATATTTGAAAACCTATGACTAGACATTTCCTACATCCAAAAAGCACAACAAACTCCAGGCAGGAACTAAAATTATAAAACTCTTAGAAGAAAACATATAAGATAAGGTGGTGACACTGGGTTTGGCAATAGTTTCTTAAATATGTCAAGGAAAGTACAGACAGCAACAACAAAAAAAGACAAATAGATTGTCATTAAATAAAGTTTTGTGTGTCAAAGTAAAACTATCAAAAGAGAGAAAAGAACTCATAAAATGAGGGAAAATATTCATAAATCATATACTTGATAAGGAATTAATATCCAGAATATTAAAAACCTCCTATAACTCAACAACAAAAAAATTAGGCAAACATTTTCTCTTCAAAGCAAACATAAGTAGAAATTTCTCCAAAGATAAAATACAAATGGCAACATGAGAAGATGCTCAGTATTAGCCATTTGAACACGAAGAAGGCACACCCTGTTGGAGTAGTGGTTATTTAGTCAAAAGGACACTCCTGTGTCTATCAGCAATATGAATGGAAAACAAAATGTGTATACATACAATAGGACAAGTATACACACAATTAAACCATAAAAAGAAATGAAGTTTTGATACTCCTAAAAAATTAATGCACTTTGAAAACATTATGATATGCGAAATAAGCTAGACATGAGGACTGAAATTGTATGATACAATTTACATAGTTACCTAAAATAAGAAACTTCATAGAGACAGAAAGCAGATAAGATATTACCAGGATCTGGGGAGGAGGGAGAATGGGGCATTACTACTTAAGTTACAGAATTTTGGTTTGGGATGGTGAAAATTTTTGGAAATGCATAGTAGTAATGGTTGCATGGCACTGTAAATAAAATTAATGTCATTGATTATATACTTAAACCTCATTAAAATGACAAATTTTATAATTATTTTTACAATTTTTAAAACAGTAATGTAATACACCAATAAACACTGACTTGTATCCTTTATATGGGTAAATAGTATGGTCTGTAATTATATCTCAAGCTATTTTTTCAGAACCATGGTTAGGGAGGAAGGCAGGTAGATGGGTTTTTTTTCATTCCAGTTCTATGAACCTAGACCTTGGAATGTGCAGTGTCTGCATGCCAGTATCTTAGCCATCTGAACCACAAGGACACACCCAAGAAATTTTTCTTTTCTTTTTAAGGAGAAGTACAGGTAGAAATGAAGGCAAGAAGAAGCAGAAGCAGGCAGGCAAGAAGAAAGAAGAAAGAAGTACTTAATTTTATTTATCTGTTCATCCTCTTTGTGCAAAGGTCACAAACCTGGGTCCTTGGGAGGTTTGTGAACTGCACCAGGCAGCTAACTAAACCACTACTCCACCAGGGCATGCCAAGAAGCTATTTTTTTTTTTTCTTAAGTAAAGATAAAGCAAAACATCTCAAGCTATCACCCATTTTTAAGCCATGGGTGATAGTTTGAGAAAAAGTATTGGAACTGTCAAAATTCAACAAAGGATATATACCTAGATCAATGGCTCTCAACCTAACAAACCTTCCTACAGTCACCACCATTTTAAAAGTATTTTTTTAAGGAAAGATACATGAGTAGACAGGCAGGAAGAGGAGGAAGAAGCATTTATTTACTTTTTTAGTTTGTTAGTTGTTCATCTTGGTTGCCCATCCTCACTGCCCCCAGGCCACGACCCTGGATCTTCGGGTTAAAAAAAAAATTATAATGCCCTTTTAACTATCCTGAAATGAAGTTCAAAGGTAATATAACTTTCTTATACACACATTTTTAAATAACAGAAAGCATAAATATATATATAATTTTTTAAAGAATGTACAATAAAATAACATGTAATCTACATGCATATTTCAGGTACTAGTATATTACCATATTTTTAATACCTACATATTTCTAAAATATTGCCTAGGGTTAATGCCATCTGAAACATATAAAACAGCCAGAAAAAAAAAAAAAACACACACACAAACAAATGAGAACTCCAATAGGAAAATAAGGTGCTAATATGGAGGTTAGTAATTCACCACAGGAAAGTATAGTAGTGAGAAGAAGATGCATCTGAGAGGTTAAGAAAGTAACGTTTGCTTCTTAGTAACCAGAGAAATACAAAGTAAAACAAAATACTGATTTATGCTTTTTAGACTGGCAAAAAATAGAAATATGATAATACCAAATGTCCATGTGGCCTTGTAGAAATGGGATTCCTCCGTACACTGGTACTTGAGAACAATCTGACAATCATTACTGAAATTAAGCACACATTCACCTTATAACTCAGAAATCTTGCTTTTTAGATATACGCCCCCTGAGAAGTATACATTTCCATGAGGGTATCTGCAAAGATTATAATCCTAGTATTGATTACAGTAGTAAGAAGGTAGAGGAGTCCAAGTGTCTTATCACTAAGGAATGAATAAGTAAAACATGGGGAGTACGTGCTGTGGAATACTAGGTAAGAATGAGAACTATAAACTAGAACACAGTTATCATAGAAATATAATATTAAGTTTAAATACAAACAAATAAATTTGATAACTGTAGTTTATAGGTTTTAAAAGAAATACACAACACTATTATCAGAGAGAAGGGAATTCAAATGGGAAACATGAATGAAGGGAAAAGCAAACAATAATCAAATAAAATAAAAGAGACATGACTTAGAATAAAGGGCTTCACTAACTCAACTCTATATGCCTGAGGTCCATTTAATACAATACAAACAGAATAACCACAACAGCATCTGTGTTACGGTTCTCCTGGCAACAAACCAAGAGGGCACTGTTGGGAAGTATTTTAGGCAGATTTATTAAGCGTAGGTGCAGGCTCAGCAGGGATCCTTCCCCAAAGGCTGAGCATGGATGGCAGTTGAGGGTACACTTATATAGGTTAAAAGAAGTGCGGGAGAAGAGAAGTATAAATTAGAACGGGGATTACAAGCATGAACCCAAGTCTGTCATTCGTAAATTCTTCACGTGGGCCATATACATACAGGAGTCAATTTGCAAGACACATGTTTGCAAGAAACACACACACAAGATTCTACTTGCAAGCAATCAAGGAAGTTCTTTATCTGTTGGTGACTTATCAGTTGTTTACAGCATTCCACTGAGCTCAGACTGCAGGATATTTTATGGCTCGGCTAGCTTGACAACTTCACAGCTGTCTTCATGGCTGCTGGAAGTGGTGGGCAGGCCTTTTCCCTCACATCTGAGGGAAAAAACATCACCTACCAAATTGTTTCTCATTATAATTCAATAGATTATACTAATATGGCTAAAGAAAGTTTGTCTCAGTACCTTACATTGGACTTCTTTTCAGAAAACATGCAAGCAAGAAAAGATCAAATAAAACATTTAAAATCTGAAAGAAAAATACCCATAAATCTAGAATTCTGTATCAGCAAAATTATTTTTCTAAAGTTAAGCAGAAAAAATTGAATTTGTTGCCAGTATATGTACTTTGCAAGAAATATTAAAATAAATTCTTCAGAAAGAAGAAAAGGATCTAGTTCAGGAACTTGACTTTACAAAATTAAAGGGAGAGCACTAAAGAAGGAATAAATGAAGTTTTTAAAAAAGACACTTTTTAAAAATTCTTTACTGATCTAACATAATAGTTTGTTAAAATCATAACTGCGGCAACGTATTGGGTGAAAAATATGGATGTGTCATTCATGACACTTATACTAACAGCAATGACAGCAATACTATAAGGAACAGGAGAGAGGGATTGAGAATGTTCTGTTATCTGGTAACTTTACAACCCCATATTGTGTTGAAAGAGAACACGGATTAGTTGTAAATATATATTTCAAACTCTAGGGTAACCAGAGTTTAACTTTCAAAGGTTCCCAAACAAACAAACAAAATGTTCTCTTACCATGGTCTCAAAGCTCTTTCTCTCACTGTCCCTGACACTTGCAATCTCACCTCCTATCCCTCCTCTTCTTTTTCAGCCACCATGGCCATCTTGTTTCCCCTGGAAATACCTGCTCCTGGGCTCACTTCAAGATGTTTGCCTTTACTATTCACTGGGCCTATAATGTACTGATTCTGAGTCTTCCAAAGAACTCACTCTTCCACATAATTCAGAACCCTGATCAATTATTCTTATCAAAAGAAACCATCACAGACCAATGCCCATCTTCTTGCGATCTCCAATCACTCTCCAACCTCTTCATAAAACTTTATCATCCCCCCAAAATACAGTTTTTTTAATTTGACTATTATCTGTCTATTCTATAGGACACAAGAAATAGAAAATAATTCTGAAATCCATTAGGCAAAAGAGGAATTTATTGGAAGAATGTAGATGTTTGTGATATAATCAAACCCTGGGAACATCAGAGGAGCAGCCAGGACTCCAACCAAGGACCTGAAAACCACCAGAACTCTTGCCATCCTTTGCTCTGATCTGTGTATCAATTTCATTCTCTTTCATGAGCAAGACCAACTGTCTTCTCTCTGAAAACACTTGTTGGAAATGTGCTGCTTGACAGGCCATCTGGATCAGTTTCTATCCCAGACCACACACCTGTATCTAAAGATTGGAATCTGTAAAACCATAGCAGCTTCTGTGACCCAGCATGGTTGGAGTGTGGTGGAGACTCATTTTCTAAGAGAAACGAGTTACTACTCCTGGAAGAATGCTATGTTAAAATTCTTCAGGCTAAGACCAGTTTAGGGGTCTCTATGGGAATAGAGGACAAGCTATCACTGAATACTAGAGGAGAACTTTCAAGAAGTTGACTGCCTGGCCAAAAAAAAGGATACTACTGAGCAAGTTGCTTCAAGAATTCTATATACTTGGAACAGCCTGGTGGCCTAGCCACTTAGCTCACCAGACATAGTGATCCACATACATCATAAGATCCCCGATTCAAGACCAGGGACATGGGGAGGAAACCAAGATGAACAACTGAAATAAAATAGTTCTTCCTCCTCACTCTTCTTGTCTACCTGCCTACTTGCTTTCCCTCCTTCCTGTCCCTTTCCTTAAAAAAAATAAAAATTTAAAAACAAAAGAATTCTGCATACTTAAGCCTTTTTCACCAACATATTTGAAAGCATGCAATAAATGATCAGATACGTAAAAAAAAATGTTTATTTGAGTTGCATATCTCTTTTTTTTCCCTGCTTTTTCAAGAGTATGTTTTAGACTTTATTTGGAGGCCAGGAGGTGAGGAAGTAGGGAGATTTGGACAGGCAGAGTGGAGCCAGGAATTCCCTCACTGCCAGTCCTATGAGTCCTAGATCTTCCTTTTCTCTGTCCCTAAGTGACCCATATTCCGGGATTCCCATCTTTCACCTCTCCCCATGTGAGGGTAAAAAGAGAGACAAGAAAAGAGAAAATTCAGTGCCTCTCCTGAAGTACCTTGAATCCCTAATGATAAATGAAGTCTGTCTCCAGATTCCAACCTCTCTGTCAACATTGTACCAAAGAAAAGCAGAACCAATTTCAAGAACTGCACATGCTGAACGGTTGATCCGAACTGGAGTCCATTAGGGAAAGAAGTTTCCATGCTCAAAAAGAGGTTTCCCTGACCTTTGAAGAGTTAACTCCACACTCTTCCCCCTCTCTTCTCAGGCTGCAAACATTTACCTCTAAACTCTTAAGAGTGAAGTGGATTTTTAAAGAAATTTCTCTGATGTTCCTTGGGGAGCTGCTAAATTATAGTTTGGAACAAATAAACAGGTAACTAGACAAAGGCAACACAGGACAGGTAAAGGAGTCAGGTTAAATAATAATGAAAACTGTCACGAATACCACTAAATAAATGAGACACAGGATGAGAAGCTTGGAGAATAATCATACAGAGAAAAATCAAAAGAAAGCTGCAAATTATTTGTAGCAGCACTTCAAATATTCCACAAGATGGCAATCTTGCCTTTCCAAAAATTTATCATCCTTATGCACCAAACACGATCTTTAACAGAAAAGCCAAGCAAATTATAGAATATCTAAAAAATGCCTTCTTTATTAAAGAAGAAGCATCATGGGAGACTCTGGACTGACACACCTTCGTTAAATATTTACCAGATCTTAGAGAAAGGAACACAATGCCTTACCACATTCCCCAATACAAATGCTGGTTATGTTTGGTTACATTCAGTGATGAAGGAAATTAATCTCTAGGATCTCTAGGTAACACATTGTCATTTGGGTCAGTTATTTCTTCAGCAACATAGATATCAAATCTTTTTTTGAAGTCTTCTCTGCTCAATGCACTCTGCTAGATATTAAATTTCCCGCTATGAATTTTCTTCCAAAAGGATCAGGGAAGAAAATAATTTTATAGCATATATTATACCTGAAATTTGCATACTGGTTAGGAATTTGATGTTAGGAGAAAAATTATGAGTTAATAACCCCTTTATGGATTATATAATGTCATACAAGCGCTTCCCAACTACAAATTTTACAATCCAAAGACAAAGGACTATTCAGTGTAGTATCATTTCAACTAATAAAAATTTGGAATCAATTTAAATGTCCAACATCATGAAAATGAGTAACTAAAATGTGCTACAATTGTACAAGTAGGCAGCTGTTAAAAAGATGAACAAAATGCAGTTGCATGATTTGCCAGTTCTAAACTCTTCTCTCTCCATCTAAGCTCTCCTTCTTTAAATACTCTGATTTGTGACACTGGGTCAGGTCCTGGAAAGTCATTTCCCCTCTGCTTTGAGGCTCTGTGAGGCTTGAGGAACAGAAGAGTATACTCTGTCTGCTGATTTACTCTTCCTAAAAAGCCAAACCAGAAGGCCATGGCCTTCCCGCCAACAGCAGCTGGTACCAGTCTCCAGCTTCTGTTGTTGTTATTGTGTTGGCACTCCCAGAACCAGCTTATTATGTCCTCTTAGGGAAACAGCACCAACTGGCAGGACAAGGCCTTTTCTTCGAGTTTCTAGATTTAAGTACACCTAACCTCTTCTCTAGGTCCATTCTTAGGAGTGGTAGATTTTCTTGCAGGTACTATCTCTGTGTTACCTCAGTGTCCTCTTTGCTTTTTTGGTTCTCTCTGTAACATCTGGTTAACTTGTAGAAGAGAGCAAGCCACACCCCAGTTGCTAGCCGCTGAGGACCAACAGTGGCCACCCAGCCACCAGGCGCCTGACAGTCTAGACTGGCTGAAAGCTACTGATTAAATAAAAGGGACCCCTTTCTAAGAATGGAACCCTATGTGCATTTTGCAATTATGTGTGTTATCCATGTGAGGAATTCACAAATGAATAATTGAATTCCATTTGTTATTCCTGTTCTAATTCACACCTTCCCCTCTCTCTTACCAATAAAAGTGTATCCCAAAAGTATTTCGGGGCTCAGATTCTATATCTGGCCTGCGCGTAATAAAGCTGTCTTCACTACTTCTAAAAGAGCACCATTTGGATTTGTCACTTAAGAGAGAGAGCTATTATAAACTATTTCCCTATATTAATTTTTCTCTGTTAAAACACTTAAAATAGACCCTTATTATGAACATATGCCAGGAACTAAGGGCACACAATGTAGATACATGATAAATAATGACAGATACATGGAATAGAAAGAGAGAGACATATTCGAATATAAATACTTATGAGCACATGTATATCTTGGGGAAGAACCTAATCTTCCTCTACCCTTATGTAGGTTGGAAAATAACAAAATTGATACAGGAGAGATTAGCAAAAGAAAATACAAAGTTTGATTGTATGTATATGGGCGGTTCATACATAGAGTAGTGAAGCCTTTACCCGGTCTTTCAGTGAGGTTATATAGCCTCTAGAAAGGGGGCAATAAATAAATACAGGAGGGGGAAAAGAAGAACAGAGAGCTTTGCAATTGAAAAAAAATGGAATTCTTGGCGGGTGGGGGGCAGTTTATCTACATATGCAGAGAAAGAAGTCCTTGCAAGCTCTAGCCTGGGCTGATCTACTGTAAGATTCTCTCACCTTCTAGGTCACAAAGATGTCCTGTTTTAAGGGAAATAAATGATATGGCAAAACATCATTCTGGGAATCTTCTGTCTCTTCATTTCTTTCATATCAAAACAATCAGCAGTCCTCTTAGGCCCATCCTAGGGTAGCCTGTCTTTGACCCCAGAAATATACATTTATACATGTAAAAATATATTTTAGATATAATACCTATACTTATATACACTGTATATAAAATTTTATGCAAATCTAGGAATAAATGCTATGAGATAGATATTATTATCCCTGTCATACAGAAGAAGAAACTGAGTTTCAGGGAGCTTAGATAAATTCCACAGTATTACATAGCTAATAAGTGATGGGGCAAGGTTTCCATAATGAAGCAATTTAAGGAAATGCAGCATTTCTGTAAGTTTTCAAACCCACATGAGAGTTGATAAACTAAATGAATTAAGCCTTAGGTCTTCCAGGAAAGAAAAGCCATAAGAAGCCATAAATTCCTTCAATCACTATGGACTATTTCACAGACCCCTGCTACCTGCTTCCTGCTTCCTGCTACCTGCTACCTGCTTCCTAACCCATTTAAAATTTCTTATGACCAATATTCTCTTACTCCTTTAACGATTAAAGCATTCTTTTCTAGAAACTTAGTCTGCCCAAAAGTCCCCCTTCCCATGCCAGACTAGGGTATAAGTCTGGTTACCTCTCAGCCCAAAGATGCAGCAGTAGCAGCAGCAACAACAGTTTCCAGCTTGCCCACGGGTCTGTTCCCCATCCTCCTCTTCTACCCTTCTAATGAACTTACAAAAGTCACACCAATTTAAAGCACCTGAGAATTCTTTCTTGGCCATTCACCACTAGACCTCAGATCCTGCATCATCTTCACAGTTATCTTTTTTCCCACTATGCTCAAAGTTAATTTATCCTTAAGTGTATTTACATCATAGTTCAATCCCTAGGCTAGTCCACAAATGTTTTTACCTCATAATATAAATAAGCTATTTTACTACACTAGAGAATTTAACAACCATATATACCAGATTGCTTCTGTGATCCAAGCGATGGTGTGTTAAAGAAAACTGTAGGGCCAGCATGGCATCCTTAATTCCAGGTAACTTGTCATTCATTTATTTGATTAATATAATTTAGTGTCTTTTATGTGCCTGGCAACATGCTGTGTTCAAAATAGTAAGTAAAACAGATCTAATCCCTCTATCAAAATGGTTATAGTCTAGAGAAAGTAACTATCTTTGATTAAATAATCATACATTGAACAACTACCTGAGTGTGTTACATAATGATTTAACACAGACAGGCTGCATGATTACAGACAAGGTAGTTCTAAATGATGACTCCCTCCCCCCACACACATATAAACAGAAACATAAATACACATACTCCAGAGTCTGGCACTGACCTCTCTGCTGTCTGGAATGGCAAGTTCACTCTGCCTTCATTTTCCAAGAACTTGTCAGTTCTCAATCCAAAGTGATCATAGAGAGATACCACAGCAATAGAGCCTTGCTTCCTAAAAACCTGCTCTCCTGTGGTACAGAGTCATTCGATGTTTCCAATGGCAGCAGCCAGGCCCAGACTTGCCCTGTGACTTAAATGCAGTCCATAACACATGCCTGAAGTGATCCATATGGCCAGGAAGCTCTCTGCAGGACAGACTTCAGATATGCAAACACAAGTCTAACCAAAGCAAAACCTCTTGCAGTAATCAAGGTGAAGATCTAGTTATCATGCCACCATGACAGCTAAATGTATGAATTTCCTTTTTAATTGCATTTTGTTGCCGAGTCAGCGTGGGTTCCAGTGATGACAAGATTGAAGGAAGAATTATTGAGGCCTTAAGAAGTGTAGTTTGTAGAGTTATTAGAGAAGAAAAGCAAAAGCAAAAGCACAAGATTCAGAGTTGTCATGGGCAGAGAGAGCTGCACGAATGCTTGATGAGGCAGCTAGATATACACCTTCCAGGGCATGAGGAGGGGGCTTTTCAGGTAGGCTATTAATACATTACAGAATAAGAAAGGGGTGCCTTAGTCATCAAAGACCAAGCAGTTGCTATGGGTAGTTTTAGGTGAAATAAGACTAGAGCATCCTATAAGTACTTTACAGGATTTTGTGAAAAGATTGACTCTGTGCCAGTGTGGTCTTGAAGGGATTCCATGCTTCTTTGTTGTCTCATTTGGTCCATCATGTCAACTTCCTGCTGATTTTGGAAGGTTGCAGAGATGCTGAGGATATTATAAATAGTGGCATCCCATTCTAAACTTTCCCTTTATCATTTTCCCTAACCATAGCCAATCTTTAAAACTCTGGGGCAAAGAGGACAAAGGTCTGTTTTCTGGAACTGCTTCTGCACTGAGCATGGTCATAGAAATGGCCCTGCCAAGGGACCAGAAGAGGTTACTAGAACAGAGATGCAACACTATTTATAAAGGCTTGAGCTGATTTCTATCAAGACTAGCTCTTTGTGGAGTAGGAGTTGTGGTTTTGAGACAAATTCCTTGAATAAAGAAAAATAGGCACAAATAAGATGGTAATTAAAAGTCCCATAACACATATTATAATTAAGGTGCTAAAAAGAGCTTTTATCTCAGACCCAAGTCTACTAGACCATGAACTTAGCCAGTCACTAAGTGAAGGGACTTGATTTTCCAGTCCCTTTAGTTGTCCCTTCATATCTCTTAAAATATTAGAAATATTTTTATTGTGGTCAGGTATATAAACACAGCATACAGCTTCATCAATACCACAGGTGTCTTCCTGAACTGCAGTGAGTATGTCAAGGGTCATCTGGTTTTATAAGACAGCCTTACTTGAGAGACTTCAGTATTTAGTAATATAATGCTGTTTAAGAATCATTTAAGGGACCAATGGGTGTCATTGTTTAAAACTTCCATGAGTGCCATTTTATCTTCGAAGCCTTACTGATGGTACAAAAATAGAGGCCAAGTGATCACACCAGTGGAACACAGATCTGGCGCATATATGTTGTAAGTCACAGAGATAAGCAGGTTTAATAATTGATTTAACACTTCGTCTCCACATTCATGCATATCCCAAAGAATATCTCCCAATCCATTATCTCTCAAGCCATAGGTCTTTCCCACACAGCCACATGGTTCCATTTGGAGATATCCAGCTAACTCTTTGCTGAGGAGTAAAGTCTACAGAAAACCAATCAGAGGGTGTTCAGTTAAGTACAGTCATATTGTTATCAGGGAGAAGCCATCCTAGTTTCTTGGTATTGTTTGGCCAGGTGGAATAAGTATGGGAGGCTTGTTTCCAGTAAAGCTCAGCTTTTGAGCTAAGAATGTCTATTGTAGAGGTTAGTCGAATGTAGTTATCCCAAATTTGATACATTTTTTCATGCATACAGCAATGTGAAGGATTTTTTAATTGAGGAGACTGTTTTTTTGTGGTCTTTTAAGGGTTTTATGTATTGGGATTGACTTCAAATAGTTTGATTAACTGAGGAATTATAACCATGGCCTGGCTTAGTAAGTTTACTTTGAATTTCTGGCCAGTGAGTTATAGCATATTTAGTAGCAGTTAATACTGAAGGTGAGAATTTACTTTCATTGGTAAAATTTTGTAAAGCTATTCAAGCTTTACCTTGTAACAGAGATATCCCACCAGGGGAGTCCAGGGTACTGGAAGCAAGTATAAGGCCACAAACCCAAAAGGAGAATTGATTTGTTAGGTGAACATGTACCACTGAAGAAAAATGTTACCTATTGAAATGAAGGAGGAGGAGGCAGTAGAGGGTTTCATTTTTATGTCACTTGAAAAGAAATTTGAGATCTTTCACCAGCTTGCAGGAAAAGGTGGAGTTTTCACTGTGATTGTTGACTTCCTGTGTTGAAGGGGGTGCAAGTATTAGTCTGGATAAATGAGTCCAGGAGGGCTGGCCTTCAAGTTTTACCACTGTGGGAGTACCTACTATTACTGCATAAGGGCCCTTCCAAGTAGGGATTAACACTCAAGAGGTATTTGTCTTCCAGTCTTCTAAATGTAGCCATTCTCTAAGCACCACCTTCAAGAGATTTGCTGTATTCTATGGGTCCAGCTGGGTCATTAATTTGTTAGCATAATCCTACAAAGATTTATATACTAAACCAGCCCCAATAGAAAACTAAAAATCAAAATAGGGTCTAATGATAAGTTTACAGTGAGAAAGGGCCTACCATGGACTAGTTTGAAGGGACTGAGTTCAAACCCTTTTTTAGGGGTGGTCCTTAGTCTTTGTAATCCTATAGGCAAGAGAGCTATCCAGTTTTCTTGGGTCTCCCAACAAAGTTTAACGAGACACTTTTTTAAACTATGGTTGACTTTCTACACTTTTCCAGAGGACTGAAGATGCCAGGCTGAATGCAGGAAGTATTTAATATCAAGGGACTTGGCTTCCTGCTTGGTGACTTGTGCTATGAAATGTAGTCCCCTATCACTTTGAAGAGAACATGGAAGTCCAAATCTAGGAATAATTTCTTTTAATTAGATCTTAGTGACTTTGATTACCCTTTAAATTTTACAAGAGAAGGCTTCTACCCATTCTGTAAAGGTGTTGAGGGACACTTGTATCCCTTCTGGGGTGACATGTTTGTAACATCAAGTCATCAATCCTCCCCTGGATAAGCCCCTCTTCTCTGAATTAAATTTAAAAGAGGCAGAAGGCCTCTGGGCTCCTTCTGGGTTGATATGTGCACATATAGCACAACATTCACATGCTCCTCTAAAAGCAGTCATTAGGCCTATGCCACCAAATAGAGATGGGGATAAATTCCACAGGGCTTCCCTCCCTATATATGTGGCTTGATGGAGACCTATTGCTAATTCTCCTGTTTTCTTTAGGAATATAAATTCTTCCTTGGCTATTTATATACCATCCATCATTTGACATACTATATCTTTCTTCAAGGGCTTTACTTTCTTCTTCCTGAGAACAAGTCGGGGTGACAGTAGCCAGAATATCTGACTTTGGAAAAAGACAAGCTTTCTTCAGTTTGGGCTTCCTGCTTTGCTTCACATTCAGCCAAATTATTTCCTTTAGAGTCTAGGTTCCCATCCTTTTGGTGCCTCTAAGATACATGACTGCCATCTCCCTGGAAGTTTTCACAGCATCCAACAAGGTTAGGGTCTCAGGCCCATATTTTACAGGGGAGTTGTGTCTCCCCTTTATTTACAAATTATACCACAAGCGCATGTAGGAAAATGAAAGTATACTTCAAGTCAGTGTACATATTAATCTTTAGGCCCTTGGCCAAAAGAAGAACATGAATGAGGACTATTAATTCTGCCTTTTGAGCAGTTCAGTCAAAGGTTTTACTTCTATTGTTTTTGTGAGGCTGACTATGGCATATGACTATGCCATACTTTTCTCAGTCCCTTTTCAAAAAAGTCACTGCTATCTGAGAACCAGTCCTAATCAGCATTTTCTAGAGCCTGATATTTCAAATCAGACTGGCTAGCATATGCCAGCACATACCAGCTCAATGACCTCCTCACGATTATGCTGAGATTCAACCCAGGTATACAGGTGACTGGGTTTAGGATTTGGCATTCTTTTAGAATTATTTCAGGTAAGTTTAATAGAACAGTCAGGTATTTAGTAGCTATCTTCCAGACATCCACTGATGTCCTTTAGATTCAAAAATTCCCTGGACCTGATGGGGAGTCATTACAGTTAAGAGGCTGGCCCAGGGTACAGTTAGAGGTTTGCTCACCTAGTAAGACACTGGCCCCAAAGACAGACTGGCCATCCTTGAACTACCGTGTCCAGTGCCTTTGAAAAGTAGCTTGCAAGTCTTGGCTCTGTTTCTAATTCCTGAGTTAAAACTCCAAGTGCCTGGCCCATTTTCTCTGTTATGAATGGGATGAAAGGCTTACCCAGGTTGGGGAGACCTAAAACAGGAGCTGAGGACAGCTGAGTGGAATTTTTCTATAAGGGACTGAAGTCCAACTCAGACTTCAGGCTTTATGGGGTATTGCCTTTTATGAGGGGTGATTGAAGGGTCATTAAGAGCTATCTGATAGGTGGAACTTAGTGGGCCCTTCCTGGACCTTACAATTCCACACTTGGGAATCTACTTGTTCTCATATGTTGATAAGGATTGTGGAATATACATTAGCCAGACCTTCTACTCTTAAAGAGAAGAGGCCGTCTGTTTGACCTAACAGCTTAAATTGGCTTCCAAGTTTATATATGAGGTCCCTTCCCAGAAAAGGACTGGGAAAATCAGGAAGAACTAGAAATGAGTGTGACATAAGTTGGTTCTCATATTTGCAAGCCAAGGGATGAGTTTGTAGCATGATTTACACTTTCAATTCCAGTCATTTTAAGTTTAGAAGGAATGCTCATAGCATGTAGTGAACATTGGAACCAGAAACTGAAATGTGGTGACTACATGTAAAAACAAAATGAAAATATTCAGGCTAGCAAAAACCTGGTGGTGGCTGAAGCGAGGAGCTGAGAGCTATCACTGAGTCACCTCTGCACCAGCTGATTAGACTCCCTACACTAACCCAGAGCATTACACCACAACTTCTGGTTACTGATAACCACGTATCTGCCACTGATAGACTAGCTAAAACTAACTGAAAAATGACAATAAAAGCTGAAGCCAATGCATGAAATCAGTCGCACAGACTCTAATGATGTTACACACATGAGTCACCTACGATAGCATCTTTGAGACCTTTTGCTGAGACTTAAAGCTGGAGACTTCCTGTCGTAAGCTGTGCCCCCTAAGCTAGTCATCCTTTCTTTTTGAGGTCATACCCTGGACTGTTGAATGAGTGCTTTTGGTATATTTAGAAGCATGCCTTACCACTGCTGATTACCACAGTCACAAGTTTTACTTGTGACTTTTTATGTTGTATTATGTGTGAATGTGAGATGTGTGAATAAACTGAGCAGTTGAAAGACAGCTTACCTTGTAATCATAGACCATTTGCCACTGGTCATGACAAGTATTGAATGAGAACAAACTCTATATCCCCGTATCAATAAAAAACTTAATTAGCTTACCTCCAATGTCCAGTTCTGTCTGGGGCTGGGCCATTTCAGTGTTCAAGGGATTCCTGCCAAGCCCTGGGCCCCATCATGCCAAGTTTTCTGGTTGCAGTTCTTAGGTGAGAGACTGAGTTCCAGGTCTCCTCTCTCTGGAGAAGGGTACAGCCTCATCTCCCATGTCCAGGTGCTTTGCACTTGGGTGGTTGGGAGTCCCCAAAAAGGAGCCAGTTTTCCTGTCTCACCATACTCTAAAGGAAATATCCTTTACTTCCCTGGCATGCCCTGGCATGTCAGGTGCCTGATCAGTGGTCTCAAAGGGGTACTGTTTATCCATTCCAAAAATTATTTTTCAATTTAGGAATTCCTGAAGTTTTAACCACTAGGAGGAGGTGTTGATCCATTAAAACTCATAACTGACTGTCTCCTTTCTCCTACCATCACACTAAAGAATGTGAGACCTTGGGCAGCCAGGTAATATAGCTCTGTTGTGAAAGGACTTACTTGCTAGCATCCAGTTTTATTTAAGTACAGCAGAGGAGAGAAGGCACAGATAAAAGAGTGAATGTGATTCCTCTCTCTTGCAACTTGCCCAAAGTTTTAAGAGATGCATTGTTTCTTCAGGGCCTTTTCCTGTCTTATTCATGCCAAGAATAGGAAATCAGCCCAGCTGAACCCCAGGAAGGGTTAAAACCTCAGTCAGATATGTTCTGCTCTGTCTGTTCCAAGGGATTTCATCAGCTCCTGGTATACCTGCATGGATTTGTGGGGTGGCAATGTTTATTCTAAGGGTATTTATGGTTGATCCATGTACACTGCGCATACATATATGTACTAAAAGGAAAAGACAAAAGGTAGGGGGCTCGGCAGCAGTCTGTCTATTCACCATATCTGCCATGGTACTCAATACTCAAGACAGAGTTCCATGCATACCAGGGAGTGCCCTAATCAATGTCCTTACTTTTTTGAGCAACTGTCAAAAGCTCTTTTTGAAAACACATAATTTCTGGCTGAGGACCCCAGAAATTAGAAGGCATGAAGTTAAAAATATTCACCCAACTGCACAGGATCATCTGCTTCTTCTGGTTCCACGTTGGGTACCAAATATGTTGCTAGGGCAGGTCGGGGTCCAGCAGTTACATAATTTAAGAAAAAATTCTTAAGAACTTAAGAAGTGAAGTTCATAGATTTATTAGAGAAAAAAAGCAAAAGCATGAGATAGAGTTCTTGTGGGCAGAGAGCTATATGAATGATTGGTGGGGCAGTCAGATACATACCTTCTGGGAATGAGGAGGGAGCTTTTCGCGTAGGTTGTTGGCATATTACATAATAAGAAAGGGGTGCCTTACTCACCAAAGACCAAGCAGTTGCTATGGGTAGTTTTAGGTGAGATAAGAAGGGAACATCCTGTAAGTACTTTACAGAATTTTGTGAAAAGATTAACTCTGTGTGTCAGTGTGACCCTGAAGTGATTCCATGTTTCTTTACTGTCTCATTGGGACTGAATTTGCTCCATCCTGTCAGCTTCCTCTGATTTTGGAAGTTTGCAGAAATGTTGAGGAGAGTGTAGATATGCAGCATCCCATTCTAAACTCTCCCTTTATCAATTTTATTATTCAAGAAACAGCTTTTCAACAATACAGCAAAGAAAAAGAAGATCTTCTACAATCAAGGTCCTCTGATGGATGTTAAAATTAGAAACTGACAGAGAAACGGTATTTGTAAGTACTCATCCAAACATTAAATACTGTAATGGCTTGAACAAATGTCCACAAATTGTTGACAGTCTTCTCTAGAGGAGACAGAATTCCTCTCCCTTTTGAGTCTGGCTGAGCATAATGACTATTTTCTGATGAATAGTATAGGGAAACGGGGAAATTGTGGCCCAACAGTGGTTATTTAATCAGTGTTCAAATCCAAGATAACCATTAAAAGTCATGCCATGTCCGACCTAATATGCTGTGAGGAGAAACCTCTGTGGTTTTCTTCCCCAAAATCCATAACCTATATACTCATGGGAAAACAGAGTCAAAAAAGAGAAACTCTGTAAGATACAGTACTTTTCAAAAGTGCCTTTCCATGCAAAGTAAGAAAAAACTGAGAAACTATAAGAGATTGGAGGAGACTAATGTGTGGTGACCAAATGCAATGTCAGATCCTGGACAGAGAAGAACATTGGTGGAAAAAACTGTTAAAAATCAATTTGTAGAGATTTCTGGCCAAAATAGCAACCTTGTAGGAGTGAGACTCATGTACCCCACAGAGCCACTAGAAACTCAACTATTTTCCAGAAACAAACACCAAGGAAAAAGCAAGCACGAATGCTGTAGAGACAGCAGTAATCATGACAACAAAGGGTAGGGGAAAAACAACTGGGTTCAGAATTACAAGCAAGACTCAGTATCAGGATTCAGGCTGCAGCAAAGCGGGTAGAAATGTGGGAAGAACTGACCCTCTCAAGAATCAAGTCAGTGGAGAGCCAGTCCATCAGGACCTGGACATGTTGCTGTAGGAGAGTCTAGGAGCAGGGCTGAAGAGGCACCAGTGCCAAGGTTTTTTGAACAGAAGGCCCAGCAAGATAATTTAAAAGGGCAACAGTATAACCAAAGGCACTGAGGGGAATCACCCAACCCCACCACCCCATCATATTGTACCAGAGCAGAAGGACCCAACTACTGGAAATCCCACCCTCGGGCTTAAAGGAAGAAGAGTCTATCAGAGGGGAAATACGACAAAGCTACCCAACAGTGCCACCTTGCAGCATAGGTGAAACAGCAGCCTGATTGCCAATTGTATGTCAACGGCAAGGTGATCACTACAGTTGGGAGCTAGGACTCTGTGAGAAGTCTCTGCAACACAACGAAAACTTCAACACCATGGAATGAACTTTCAGGCAGCAACAGAGGGCCCACATAAGAACTTCAACAAATTCAATCAGTGGTGATGCCGCAAAACAACAAAAACCAGTGTCCGAGAAAAGATCCAGGCTTACACAGTACAAGTCAATACCTTACACAAGGACATCACTGAAGGGAACCTAATCCACAGAAACATAAGCAGAATGCCAAAGAGAGAAGAACACAAAGAAATATATGTGAAAAAATGGATGCAATCAAAAAACCAGGGAAAAATCTGAATGCAGCAGACATCTGCAAACTACCTGAGGATGAATTTAGGGCAACAGTGATAAGCATACTCATGGAAATCAAGAATACAATAGAGGAAGAAAGAGAGAAAAATAAAAAGGAGAGAGTAGAAATGAAGCAGCCCAAAAAAGATGTCAAAGAAATAAAGGATACAATAGTTGACCTAAAGAATTCAATAGAGGGACTCAGGAATAGGAATAGAATTGAATCAGTGAGTTAGAATATAGGGCAGAAGAATGCACTCAAGCGAACAAGGAAAGAGATAAAAGAATGCAAAGAAATGAAGACAGCATTCAAGACCGACGGGATAACATCAAAATGAACAACATTCTCATTATAGGGGTCCCAGAAGGAGAAGAGAGGGAAAAGGGGGCAGAAACTGCATTTGAAGAAATAATAGCTGAGAACTTCCCTAACCTGAAGAATGAAGCAAACCTCCAGACCCAGAGAGCTCAAAGAGTCCCTAATAAAAGAAATCCAAGCAGACCTACACATTGTCATTAAAATGTTAAAAATACAACATAAAGAAAAAATCTTAAAAGCATCCAGAGAAAAATGAGTCGTATACAAAGGAGTCCCCATAAAATTGTCAGCGGATTTCTCAAGTGAAACTCTACAAACCAGGAAGAAATGGCAGAATATATTCAAAAGACTGAAAGAAAAGAATTTTCAACCTAGGACTATACCCTGTGAGATTATCATTAAGAACTGAAGGAATGATAAAAAGCTTTTCCAATAAGCAAAAGTTAATTTATCACCATAAAACCAGTTCTTCAAAAAAATACTTAAAGATGCTATATAAAGTGTAAAGAAATCCCACTTAAAAACAGCTCTATTAAACATATTCATCTATGTTTATTAAAGATATTGGTTTCTAATTTTATTTCCTGGTGATATCTTTGTCAGCTTTTGGTATCAGTGTGATGTTGACCTCATGGACAGTGTTGGAGTGTTCCTTGTTCTTTAATGTTTTGGAAGAATTTGGTAGAACAGCTATTAATTCTTTTCTGAATATTTGGTGAAAATCATTGGATTTTATTTTGATTACCTCTTCAATTTCTTTGTGATTGTTCTGTGGGGACTATTAAAGAATTTGGCATATGTTATCTTATTTTAAGATAAGCCTATGATGTAGATTTTATTATCCCCATTTTATAGATGAAAATCAAAAGCTAAGATATCTTCCTAAGGTTATAGGTTAAAATTTATCTTTTATGCCCAAATCCTATATGTTTAGTATTTTATTCTGTTTATTGTTATTGATATTGTTTTGTTTGGAATGATAATTCTATCCAAAATTTTTGATTTTTACTTTGCTCATATAAGTTTTTTCTTTTTATTTACCTTATTCTTGATAATTTCAATTTCTAACTTTTCTAAATAAAAGAATTGTGACTCATTTTTATATATTTTACTACATTTATTTTAAAGTTTAATTGTTTTGGAATATCCAATATAGTCACTCTGCTGAGTTTATTTTGAAATAAGTATCTAATGTGATAAACTATGTTCTTTTCTCGGCCGGAAAAAAAAATCAAAACAAAAATCAAAACTGAAAAAATAAGGAGTGGCAAAGTAAACTGAAAAAAAAAAAGAAGTAGAGAGGAGGTGAAGCAAACAAAAATGTGGATGAGCAGAATGAGCAGAAGACTATTCTGTTTTGAAATAAAAATAGGAAATAAACACAGAATTCTTAATGCTAACTTAAGGGTAACCTCAGAACACATCTCCAGGGAAAAAGCAATGAAGAAAATAAAAAAGAAAACCAATCAAAGCACAATCAGACCCAATCCACATAAGAAGAGAAAGAAAAGTACAAAGATACTTTCTAGAACAATCCACAGAAGACAAATTACAAAACAACACTATGCAGCTATATATCAATAATCACCCTAGGTGTTAATCGACTGAACTCACCAAATGACACAGTAGCCACATGGATTAAAATCATAACCCAACAATCTGCTACATTCAGGAAACTGACCTTTCTTCAAAAGATAAACAAAAAGTCAATGGTTGGAAGACAATCCTAAAGTCAAATGGCAACCACAAAAAAAAGCAAGAAAAGCCATGCTTATATCTGATAAAACGGACTTCCAATGAAAAAAGCATAGCAGAAGGCAGAGATGGGCATTCTGTAATGATTAAGGGGTCAATCCAGCAAGAAGACGTAACACATAAACATATATGCACCAAATGAAGGAGTATCAAAAAATACTAAGCATTTATTATTAGAATTGATGAGAGATACTGACAGCAACACAATTACAGTGAGCGACTTCAACAATGGATAGATTGACCAGGCAGAAAATTAACAGGGAAATGGCAACTGTAAACAACTATTTGAACAGTTAGGTCTAAGATAAATATCAAACACTTCATCCAATGACTACAGATTCCACTTTCTTCTCAAGTACACATGGAACATTCTCATGACATGCAGGGACACAAAACATGTCTCAACAAATTAATAAATATTGACATCATACCAAGCATTTGATCACAATGGCTTAAAACTAGAAACCAACCACAAAAAGAAAGCTGGAAGATGCCAAATTAATTGGAAACTAAGCGATATGTTTCTGAATCACTCCTGGATAAAAGAAGAAATCAAAGAATAACTTAAAAAATACTTAAGAGACAAATGAGAATGAAGACACA
Organism: Solenodon paradoxus; assembly: GCA_004363575.1. NCBI lineage: Eukaryota > Metazoa > Chordata > Mammalia > Eulipotyphla > Solenodontidae > Solenodon > Solenodon paradoxus. Next base: position 207,869 of record RJWH01000309.1, read on the forward strand.
AGCTACCAGAATCTATGGGATGCAGTGAAAGCAGTACTATGTGGGAAGTTCCTTGCAATACAGGCTTACACCAGGATACAAAAAAAATCTCATATAAATAATCTAACCCTACATTTAAAACAATTAGAGGAAGAAGAACAACTAAAGCCAAAAATCAGTAGAAGAAAGGAAATATCAATATTTGAGCAGAAATAAATGAAATGGAAAAAAAAGACAATCCAGAGATAAATGAACTCAAAAGCTGGTTCTTTGAAAAAGTATACAAAACTGACAAACCATTGGCTAGACTCACAAAGAAAAGGAGAGAAAGCTCTCTTAATTAGAATAAGAAATGAAAGGGGAGAAAGTTATAACAGATACCACAGAAATACAAAACATCCAGAGACTACTGTGAACTTCTCCTGCCAACAAAGTAGACAACCTTGAGGACATGGACAGATTTCTAGAAAAATACACTCTTCCAAGACTAAACCAAGAAGAATTTAAAAACCTGAACAGAACAATTACAAGCAAAGAAACTGAGGATGTAATCAAAGGTCTCCCGAGAAATAAAAGCCCTGATCCAGATGGCTTTTCTAATAAGTTTTACCAAACCTTCAGGGAAGAATTAATACCTGTTCTTCTCAAACTCTTCCAAAATATTGAAGAACAGGGAACATTCCCAAATATTTTCTACTAACCTCACACTGATACCAAAAGCTTATAGACATATCACCAAGAAAGAAAATTACAGACCAATAGCTCTAATGAACATAGATACAAAAATTCTCAAAAAAACATTAGCAAACCCAATCCAACAGTGCATCAAAAAGATCATCCATCAACCAAGTGGGATTCACCCCAAAGATTTAAGGATGGTTCAACATACATAAATTCATTAATGTAATATACCATATCAACAAGAATACAAAGAAAAACCACATGATCATATCAATACACACAGAAAAAGCTCTTGACAAGATTCAGCACCCATTTATGACAAAAACTCTGCATGAAATGGGAATAGAAGATACATACCTCAACTTAATAAAGACCACATGAAACAAACTCAAGCCAGCATAGTCAATGGCAAAGAAATTGAAAGCATTTACTCTGTCAGGAACAAAGCAAGACTGTCAACTCTCACCAATGCTATTTAACACTGTACTGGAGGTTTTAGCCAGAGCAATTGGCCAAGAAAAAGAAATGAAAGAAATCCAAAATGGAAAAGAGGAAGTAAAACTCTTATTATTTGCAGACAACATGATCATATATATTGAAAACCCTAGAAACTGTCAAAAAATTACTAGAACTAATCAACGAATAAAGTGGCAGGCTACAAAATCAATGCACAAAAATCCCACAAATTCTTATATACAAACAACACTCTAGAAGGAAATCACAGCATTTGAATATAGAAGAAAAAGAATAAAACATCTTGGAATATACTTAACAAAGTAAGTGAAAGACTCATACAATGAAAACTACAAGTCCTTCTTAAAAGAAACAGCGGAAGATACAAAGAGATGGAAAGACATTCCCTGCTCATAGTTGGAAAGAATTAACATTATCAAAATGGTCATCTTACCTAAAGCAATATACAGATTTAATGCAATCCCCATTAAAATCCCAGGAAATAGAACAAAAAATCTTAAAATTTGTATGGAAAAACAAAAGCCCTCAAATAGCCAAAGCAATTTTAAGAAAAAAGAATGAATCTGAAGGGAGTACACTCCCAGACATTGATCTATATTACAAAGCAATAGTGATCAAAACTATAAGATACTGGTATAATAACAAAGGCACAGATGAGTGGAACAGAACTGAATCACCAGAAATTGAATCACTCACATATAGTCAATTAATCTATGACAAAGGAGCCAAAAGCATATGATGGAACAAGAAAAGTATTTTCAGTAAATGGTGCTGGGATAAGTGAATATCCACATTCAAAAGAATGAAGCTAGATCACTCTCTAACACTATTCACAAAAATTAACTCAAAATGGACTAGAGACTTGGACATAAGATTAGAAAATAAAAAATTCTTAGAAGACAACATAGGAAAGACATTCCATGACATCAGCCTTAAGGACAGACCCTTGGGGATTCAACTGCAGCATCATGGGAAACAAAACCAAAAATAAATAACTGAGACTACATCAAACTAAAAAGCTTCTTCACAGCAAAAAAAAAAAAAAAAAAATCACTAAAACCAAAGGCAACCTACTAACAGGGAGAAGATATTTTTATTTCATATTTCTGACAAGGGCTTAATATCTAAAATATATAAAGAACACATAAAACTCAATAACAGAGAAATACGCAATCTAATTAAAAAAAATGGGAGGAGGAGTTGGAGAGACGTTTTTCCAAAGAGTATATACAGATGGTCAACAGGCACATGAAAAGATGTTCCTTCCTATTCCCTGGCTATCAGGGAAATTTTTAAAAAGTTAACAACAATGAGATACCGCTTTACACTTGAGACTCGTTGTTATCCAAAAGTCTGGATACAACAAATGCTGGCAAGGATGTGGAAAAAAGGGAACACTTTTACACTGTTGGTGAGAGCGCAAAATGGTGCAACCCCTATGGAAACAGTTTGGAGACTCCTCAAAACCTTGACGATGGAACTCCAAGTTAATTCTGCCATCCCACTTCTGGGTACTTACCCAAAAGATACAAAAACACTCATCTGTGGAGATTTATGCACCCCCATGCTTATTGCAACCCTATTCACAATAGCTAAAAACTGGAAATTACCTAATTGGCCCAACATCAGATGAATTAATCAAGAAGATGTAGTACATATATACAATGGAATACTACACAGCCCTTAGAAGAGATGAAATCCTGTCATTTGAATCCACATGCAGAGATCTAGAGGGGATTATGCTTAGTGAAATAAGTCCAAAGAAGAAAGATAAATATCAGATGATCTCACACATAGGTGGACTTGAATAGACAAGACAAAGAAACACGAAACAAAATCAACCCTTGGATACTTGCAAAAAAAATGAGGTTACCAGCAGGGAATAGGATGAGAGGGGGAGGAGGTGAGGAGAAATGGTGGCGGAGCCCACTGGACAATGGTGAAGAACATTTGGTGATTTGCTTGAGGGCAGGATGTGTTGAGATATATAAAGAGAGAGATAGATGAGGAATGGGGAACCTATGCATATGAGTTTAATGTGTAAATATAAGATAATTTAAAAATAAAAGAAATCTGTAATTTAAAGTGTACCAATTTTAATTTCTGAGTTTTAATAAACTCATGATGCTATGTAAAATGTTGTCATTGGGGAAACTGAATGAAGATTATGCAGGAACTCTGCCATTTTAACTCTTCCACAAATTTTAAAATATTTCAAAATGAAAATATTTTAAAAGGAAAGGGGGAAAATACCGTAAGCTGGAACTCAGTTCTACTAAACCATATAGTATTTCTACTGTTTAAGTGAGAGGCAATGGGAGCTTAAATTCAACAGTAGTGGTCTGTAGATGGTGAGTCCTCTAAGATTTAGGCCCCACCCCTTAGAAGCCACATTAAGACACTGTGTGACTCAGGGAAATCTCCCCTGAGAAAGAGTGGGACATACCAGGGTGAAGGGTAAGGGTAGGTAGGCACTTGTGAGCAGAGGGTATAAATGGAGCAGCATTGTCACTACCTGAGGAACCAGTACCGAGAATCACGGAGAATAAATGAAACCAGGGGGAGGGAGGAGTGAGGGGGACAGGCCCAAAACAAGGCTAGAAGGAAGGGCTGTGGAGATGGGGCGAGGGTAAGAAAATGACAGGGATATAGGAGCTTTGAAGTTCATCAGGCATCTTTCAAATGAGTTGAGCAGACTTGATTATCCAAAGTCTCTAACCATGCTATAGAGGCCACGGGAATACAAGAAACAAACAAAAGCTTCATATGAGGCAAGATTTTGTCTCAGTTCCCCATGCTTAGAACAGTGCCAGTGAATCAGGTCATCAGAAAATGTTGACTGAATGGGTGAATAAACAAAGAAAGAAATATGTACAAGGGATTCAAGAAGGTACTTAGAGCAGTCCAATTCATAGAGACAGAAATAAATAAATATGTACAAGGAATTCAAGGAGGTACTTAGAGTAGTCCAATTCACGGAGACAGAAAGTTGGTTGGCAGGTGCTGGCAGGAAGGGAAATGAGAAATGGAATCAGACAAGATTGGTCTTTTTGTGACTGGCTTATCACTGTATCTCTAAAATCCATCTACAGTATAGTTCTCAGAATTTCCTTCTTTCTAAAGGTTACATAATATTCCATTTTGTCTATACATCACATTTGTTTATTAATTCACAGGATGACAGACAGTTAAGTTTCTTCTACTTTTCAACAGTTGTGAACAAAGCTGCTGTGAACTTGGGGGTAAATATATCGTTACAGCTGCTGTCAACTTGGGGGTAAACATATCGTTATGAGTCCTTGCTTTCGTTTCTTTTGGGTGCAAACGAAAATATTCCTGGGACACCCAGGAAAATTCCTGGGTGTGTGTTCCTGCAAGAGAACTTACACAACTAGAACTCAAAAAATATATTGCCTAATTATGTGAAAATACCATGTGAGATTGTACTAACTTGAATAAGCAGGCACCCCTCACCCCATCTGCTAGACAAAAGACAGGAGAGAAGTTTTTCTGAATACTCTCAAGCCTCCTCTAACATGAATATTTTAAATCACCACTTTGTTTACCTAATATTCAGAGACAAAAATCTGAACACACACCTCTTTTCTAACAAGTAGGTGCAAAGCAGACCAGCTTTCTTCATTTTAATTTTTAAAGACAGGTAGGCAGCAGACAGGAAAAGGAGGAAGAAGCATTTTGTTTATTTAGTTCATTTTAATTGTCCTCTGCTCCTGGGCATTGAACCTGTGTCCACAAGCTGTATATAGACTGCACCCCAGGCACCGGCTTAACACCTGAGCCACCAGGCTACACCAAGCTCACATTCTTAAAAGTTGTTATTATAAAAAAAATCCACTCTAAGAACCACTCTAAGAACTCTAAGAATCATCTAATTGTACCTGAGTGATGCAGCAGCATGGCAGGCACTGATGATGACCAGGAGAAGCTAGGAAGAGGAAAGGAGTCTCCGTTACAGATTTCAGAAAAAATGTGGTCCTGCTGTCACTTTAATCTAGAACTTTCAGTCTCTAAAACTGTGGGACAATAAATGTTAGGCTAAACCATCCAGTTTGTGGCACTTTGTTATGATAGCTCTAGGAAACTAATAAATGTGTTATAAGAAAAATAGTATAAGAAATCATTTATATAATGTGATCAAAAATACTTTTAGAAGACTTGGTATTCATGGTGAACTTTAATAAGATGATTTTGATACATAGAAAAGGTGGAGGAGAAAGGTTTTTCATGTCAACCCAAATTCCGTTCTGAAAACTAAGCCTCCATAAGCACTCTTTGGAAAACAAGCTGAATTTGATCCGCTTTAATGCCTTAAACTTATTTTGTCAACTGTGCCACTAACTGGCATGACTTTCAAGGTATAAAATCTGGAAGAACTATTTGACCTCTTTTATTATTTCTAACACTAGTATGCAGGGGTTAAATATTATTTGCTTTCACTACCATTTATTACACCATAAAAGGAGTAAGTGTGCTTCATAAAGAACTTAGTGATCAGTAGCTAAAATGTGTCTAAACCAAAATTGTAGTCATAAGAATCCCTGTTTGAAATTATTTGTAATGCTTTTGACCTTGTATTATGATGCTTTCAGAGCAATACTTCTAGCTCATATCATGATTACATTGTTTAGCAAGATTTCTCCAGTTGTAAATTCTCAAAATTTCAGTAGTCGTTTAAAGGTCAGGGAAAGAGCTGTTTATCAGCTTCTCACAACTTTAATCTTCTATTTGGTTTTCAAGTCAAACTGGCAGACCCTACCTGGCTTCCATCACAAATCACAGGCAAAACTGGAGGGGTTCACCAGAATCATGGAATAAATGATATCCAAGTACAGGTGTGTTCAGCCAGAGATGCTCATCGGAATCACTGGGGATAGCTTTATAACAACATATGCTTCTCACCTGAATCCTGTGAGGTACATGATAGCCCTGCTTGAAAATGAGCCCCAACTAGTGGGGCCTATGTACATCAGGAAAGCAAATTCAGGAAAGAAGTCCAACGTCTATGAACCAGCTTAGGAATCAATTCACAGACTTCAAAAACCATCATCATCATTCTCAACCATTTTAGGCGCTGGTGCTGTTACCCAAATGCGTTTCCTTCTATAGCTCCCCAAACTCTTGAGCCTGCGCAGCGAGAGCACCCCAGCCTCGCCACGCCCTGTGGGCGGTACCTAGAGAGCCCCGCCCCTGTACTAGCGGAAGGTCCGCCTCATACAACGCGGCACCGACTGTGGGCTGCTGGCGCACGGACAGGGGCGGGCCCGAGGGATGCAGGGCGGGGGCGGGACCCAGCTGGGCGTCAGGAAGGGAGGAGACGCGGAGGCGCTGTCCACTTCCGCTCTCGCGGGCCCTGCCTTAGAGGCGGGGCGCTTGGGCGTGGGGCCACCCGGAGCTGAGTTGTAGCCGCCACCGGCCAGGCGCGCCTCCACAGCGCGGGGCTCGGGGCGCAGCAGTCAGCGGCAGAACATGGCGCCGTGGACCTTCTGGCGCTGCTGCCAACGCAGCGTGGGCTGGGTGCCTGTGCTCTTCATCACCTTCGTGGTCGTGTGGTCCTACTACGCGTACGTAGTGGAGCTGTGCGTGTGTGAGTACCCAGTGGCGGAGCGGGAGGGCGGGCCGGACGGGAGAAGGCCTGTCTCTGGAGGTTGAGGCCGCCGGGTAAACCAGGACGGGCGGAGGCCTAGCCTCCGCGCCCGTGGTGGTGTCACCGATGCGGCACGGCCTTCCGGCCTCGCGGTTCCCGCCTCGCGGGCTTTAAGGCTGGGACCATGCCAGGCCGGGATAGCCTAACAGGCGGTGCCTCGTTCTCCCGGGAAGGAATGCCCGCCCAGGAGGGATTTCTGCCAGCAGAATAGTTGAGCTTCGCGTGATGGCGGGGGGAGGGTGTGTGTGTGTGTGTCGTTGTTTGCTTGTGCTAATGTTTTAACCTAAAGAAATTTGTTTTTTCTAGATTGCGTGTTGTTTAAAATTGCGAAAGGCGTGTTATTTACCCTAAGACTTGGGGTGTTACCTGAGCAGGTGTTACCTGTTGGGGTGGGGAAGGCCAGTAGACAATTCGTTGTCTCCTGCTAAAGGGAGGTTAGCCTTAGACATGAGTTCGTGCTTCTGGTTCTTGGTGGTACCTGACCCACTTAAGTTCATTTATTTCAAGTTTGAATCCAGTAATCGATATAAAGTGTTTTAAGACAGAAGGAATGAGACGATATATATTATTACGATTATCGTTTTCTTCGCTATTTATTATAGAGGTTTATATTTCTTTCATCAGATTTAGAGGTCTTCTTTGACTTTCGTTACTGCTATTTCCCTGGTTAGTTCTCTGTTCCTACTTTCTCGCCAGGCTGCCTCCGAGAAGTAGCGTCACAATACAGTCCTGGCCTCTAACACATTGATTTAAATAGGTTGTCGTTAAGATCTGAACGAATTGGTTGTCAGCCGAAGTATCGGCGGTTATTACCATGTTTGTGATTGCTATGTCTTAAGGCATTGACGTTGGTAGTCTGAGTTCACAGCTTCTTAGACTTACAGTTCCCTCCAGTGATTCTGTATATGTCTAATGCTTTTATTAGTTTGAAAAATTTAGGACCAAATGATAAGTGATATTTGAAAAATCAATCCCCTGGAATCCCAGAATGATCTAGTCAGTCACCAGATTGAATCCGCAGTTATCTGAAGGACCACTATTATATATTCCTTAAAGAAAAAAATGAAAGCTACATAAGATAGTAATTATATGGATGAAAAGAACCTGTACCACCTACTTAACTTGAAAGTGGCAATGACTCCAGTTATGGCTCTAGATTTGGACAGCTCTCAAATACTTGGTTAAAACCGAGTTCTGGATATGGAAGAAAATGCTTTTAGCTCGGAGGTTTGAAGGGTAGGTTTTAAAATGAACCTCTTTATCTTTAAGAAAATTTTGCATGCCCCCTGGTAGAGTCACGGTTGGACACAGTCCACATACATGGGGGGTTGCTGGTGGGAGGGGCGGCAACCAAGATGATGAATGCTTCTTCCTCTCTTCCTGCTTGCCTGTTTCTGCTTGCCTTCAGTCTTGCCTGCACCTTTCCTTTAAAGTAAGTAAATAAATAATGTTTCTTGCTGCTCATTTTCATTCCTGTCTATACCTTTCTTTAAAAAAAAGTAATAATTTTGTACTTATGGAACATTTGGTTTTGAGGAAAGCTACCCTTGCAGTAGACCCAGAATAAACTAGTCATGGAATATATTTCTAAATAATAATCTGTTGAATATTATTGTGCTCATCTTTTTGGATGACCAAAACAAATCAGTTAAAATTGATTAGAATTAGGTATTTCCTGATCTTCCAGAAAGTAATAATGATTATTGTAGTCTCATCAGCTTAATATACTTCAGTTTATTCTGAAGTGGGCATTTATTCCAAATGTTGCAACAGTTTTAATTCTGTCAAGTTATTCCTACCCTATTTTAATTCCATTGTGGTTTTGAAGTAAAGTTTTGGAAAGAACATTAAAAGTGTGCTTTTGTGTTGAAATTGCACAGCTTAACCTGTAGATTTTTTTTTTTTTTTATCAAAAATATCAAAAGGTGGCCTCAAACATCCAGAAAGGGAAATGAACACTAACTGAGAAGTGTTATGTTCTAGTGAAGATGGAGGGAACATTTCTTTCAGTCTCTCATTTAGTCCTCTTACTATCTCTGAGCATAGTTATAGCTGCAGACTTAAGAAATGACACTGAGCAAATAGGTCCTTTGGTTAGATCACACAGTTGAGTGACTATTAGAATGTGAACCACATCTTTCCACTTTGCATAAATTTTTAGTGAGCCATGAGGATCAGTGGGACTGTAATTATTTGGAGTTGGGGGGGACTGTAGAGAGTGATAATGATTGTCCTTTTTTGGAGGTCATTTCAGTTAGATTTTAGACCCATCCTTTAAAGATTCTATTCTAGGATTTCTTTAAAATATTCTACAGTAATTAAGATATTTAACTAACAAGGGAGGATCGAGAAAGGTCTGCAGTGTCACTGAACTTTATAATTGAGCATGAGAATTTGTTCATTCTCTTATTAAAACTGTCCTTTAAACTACTTGTGTTTGTGTGTGTAGCTTTTTTTTTTTTTTCTTTTTTTTTCCTTTTTAAAGGAAAGTTGCAGGCAGGAATGAAAGCAAGCAGACAAGCAGAGGCAGGCAGGCAGGGAGAGGAGGAAGAAGCATTTTTTTCATTTGTATTTAGTTGGTCACACTGGTTGTTTTCCCAGGGCCCCAGGACTCCAAGCCAGTATCTATGGCCTGAGCTCCTTTGATTAACCTAACTACTAATGTCCAGAGAGTTTCATTATTGTAAAAGAACTAGCTTTTTATATTTTAACATTTATTTATGTGCTTTCTTAAAATTTACATACATTTCAAAACAGGTAAAATTGAACAATATGCTGATTATATGGATATTTATTATATTATCATTATGCATGTTTATATACTATATATTAGCTTTATTATTTCACATTACTGTATGAGTTTTAGGATACTGAATTCACATCTCAGTCTGTGCATTTCACATCACACCCACAACAAGAGCTCTAGTTTCCTTTACCATTCATTATTTTTTTTGTTTGAATTTTTGTTTGAATTTTTTTATTCAGGCCAAGAAAAGAACATAATTTATCACAATAAATACTTACTTCAAAAGAAATTCAGGAGAGTACAATATACTAGATATTTAAAATGAATGTAGTAGAATATATTTAAATTCATAATGTAAGCTTGAGTCATAATTCCATAATTTAGAAAAGTTAAAAATTGGATTATCAAGAAGAATAAGGTAGCTGAAAAGAAAAAATATCAGAATGATGGCGTAAACTTCAAAAAAATTTGAAAGCGTTATCTTTCCAAATAAAGCAATAACAATGAAACTAAATAGGGTAAAATAATAAGCACACAGTTTTTGGGCGTAAAAGATAAATTTGAACTTTGACTCTGACACTTGTATACTTTATAACCTTGGACAGATTTCTTAGCTTTGGTTTTTTTCAACTATAAAATGGGGATAATAAAATCTACATCATAGGCTTATCTTAAATAAAATAATATATGCCAAGTTTTTTTAGTAAGCCCCATGGAATAATCACAAGCAAATAAATTGAAGAGGTCTCCGTAATCAGAAGTCTCCCTAAAAAGAAAAGCCTAGGACCAGATGGTTTTTTCAGTGAGTTTCACCAAACCTTACAGAACAGTTAATACCTATTCTGCTCAAACTCTTCCAACAATTGAACAGGAAACACTCCCAAACACTCTCCATGTGGCGAACATCACACTGATGCCAAAAGCTGACAAAAATATCACCAAGAAATAAAATTACAGACCAATATATCTAATGAACATAGATGAATAGGTCTAATAGACCTGTTTGTAAGTGGGGTTTCTTTACGCTTCATATAGCATCTTTTAGTATTTTTTTAAGAACTGATTTTGTCGTGATAAATTCCCTTAACTTTTGCTTATTGGAAAAGCTTTTTATCATTCCTTCAGTTCTGAATGATATTCTCACAGGGTAACGTATCCTAGGTTGAAAATTCTTTTCTTTCAGTCTTTTGACTGTATCATGCCATTCCCTCCTGGCCTGTAGACTTTCATTTGATAAATCCACTGATAGTCTTATGAGGACTCCTTTTTATGCAACTCATTTTTCTCTTGATGCTTTTAAGATTTTTTTAAATGTATTTTTGATATTTTAATTGCAACGCGTGTAGGTGTAGGTCCGCTTGGTTTCTTTTATTAGGGATTCTTAACTTCCTGGGTCTGGAGGCTTCTTTCATTCTTCAGGTTAGGGAAGTGTTCTCAGCTATTATTTCTTCAAATGCAGTTTCTGCCCCCTTTTCCTTCTCTTCTCCTTCTGGGACCCCTATAATGAGAATGTTGTTTCTTTTGATGTTATCCCATAGTGCTTGGATACTGTCTTCATTTCTTTGCTGTCTTTTATCTCTTCACTGGTCTGTCTGAGTGCATTCCTCTGCCCCATCTTCCAGCTCACCAATTCTTTTGGAGGGTTTATCCGTCTTGCTTTTGAGTCCCTCTGTGAATTCTTTAGGTCAGCTATTGTGTTCATTATTTCTTTGACATCTGTTGTGAACTGGTTCATTTCTCTTCTATCTTTTTTGTTGTTCTCTTTTTCTTCCTCTAATGTTTTCTTGATTTCCAGGAAGATGTTTATCACTGTTGCCCTAAATTTGTCCTCAGGTAGTTTGCATACATCCATTGCATTCAGATTTTCCCTAGGTTTTTTTTTATTGTATCCATCTTTTCACATGTGTTTCTCTGTCTTTGCTCTGTTTGGCTTTCTTTTATGTTTCTGTGGATTTGGTTTTCCAGCAGTGATAGCCTTGTGTAGGGTATTTATTGACTTGCACCGAGTAAGCCTGGATCTTGGTTTATACACTGGGATTTCTTGAGTTTAGTGGTATTACTGCTGGTTTGAGATGTTGAAGTTCTTATGTAGGCCCTTGTGGTGCCTGAAAGTTCAGTCTATGGGGTTGGGGTTTGTGTGGGTGATGCAGGGTATTCCCCCAGCATCCCAGCTCCCAACCACAATGACAACCTTGCTGTTGACCCACAAGCAGCAATTAGGCTGCAGTTTCACCTACACCCACAATGTGGTGCTAGTGGGTAGTGTTGAAACTTCCTCTCTCTCTGGAAGACTCTTCTTCCTTTAAGCCTGAGGGCAGAATTTCTAGTGGGTGCATACTGTAGCTTGGGGCAATATGGTGAGAAGGGTGAGGGATAGGTGATTCTCCTACTTATGGTGGCATCCAGCATAATTTTCTCACTGGGGCCTGCCATTCAAACCACCAGGGCACTGTGGCCTGTTCTGCCTTGTGCCTTGACTCTCTTCTCCGGCTCCATGTCCCAGTCCTGCTGGGCAGGCTGTCCGCTGCCTATGCTATTCTTAGGAGGGCCAGTTGTTTCCACAGATCAACCTCCTTTGCTGCAGCTGGAATCCCAAGTCTCAGTCTGTAGTGTAGCTCTGAACACGGATGTTTTCACCTGCTACCTTTTGTTGTCATGATTGCTGCTGTGTTTCTACCTACGTTTTCCTTAGTGTTTGTTTCTGGAAAAGAGATGGAGTCCTAGTTGCTCTGTGAGAACCTTAGTCTCACTCCTACGAGGTTGCCATCTTGACTTGAAGTCCCCGTAACTTTCTTTAACACAGCACTTTTCTAAAATTTTTAGTAACATCTGTAATTTTTCATTAGTATCATCCAGGACTCAGATACTCAGTTTCCTCCTAAAATTACTTAAACAAATGCAAATGGAAAGAATTCAAGTCGAAATTATATAACAAAACAGCACTCCATCACATAAGCATATAAAATTATCAGAACACTTTTAAAACACATGCACTTTAAGAGAACCAGAATCTCAGAAGCCACAAAATTTTCAAATTGTTCCCTAGACTACTAAGCAGAAGATGACCCTAATGGACGAGTTTGGGTTTTAAAAAGAATGATCAAATTCAACTAAATTGGATAATTCATAATGAGATGGTAAATTTAAGTGTCTTTTCCCATAATGGCTATTTGATTTATAAGGGGATAAACCATAATATAGAAAAACATATGTGGCCTTAAATGTGGCATCACAAATGTTAAAAATTGGCACAGTTAACAAAAATATCTTTAGAAGAGACCCCAGTTTCCCAAGCAGTTCACATTTAGATATAGTAGAAGATATTTATAGTTAGCATTTTTATTTTTAGAACCATTTTCTGGAATTACCATTAAAAAATTTCACATGGAAGTATTTTGGGTCTACATTCTCAGGTCTTCTTTAATATAGGAATTGCAAATATTAACTACCATTACGTGATGATGTAGTTAAGTAATGTGGAGTCCTCATGCAAAGATTAGAGCATACCTAATTAGTCCTTCAGGGATAGAATTTCAAAATGTTTGATTCTGATAATTCATGTTAAGTAGATTGGTTACTCTTCACTTTGTAAATATAATTCGACTCTGAAATTTGATATCAACTGATCAAGATTTTGGAGTTTTTATTGTAGAATAAAGCTATCTCAATTCACGACTATGCAGAGTATGTAGACAGAAGGCTTTTTATCAGTTAACTGTATGAAAAGGTAAGTATTATAATAATTCATGTGATCTAAAATGAGCAAAGGCATAAAAACAAACCTAGCTTCCTGTCTAAAAGAATAATTCAGACTTATGTAAAGGACTGTGTTAATAAAAAATTGTATTTACATTCAGATTATCAACAACAGTTGCAAGGTTTTGGGTTATAATTTGTTTTTGTTTTGTTTTTTGTAATTAGAGTGGCATTTGTTCACAGAACAATTATTGCATATAAACTTCATCAGAGACAATTGAGAATGAACAAACTACCATCCCCATATGTAACTAATTTGCACTATGTACCAACAAGAACCTGCTTTAAATTTCTGTGTCCAGGTATAACCCCCACACTGTGCCAGGCAAGTTGGTGGCACTTAACTCATACCACCAGGACAGGGCTATATAAAGACTCTAGCACACTGTGCTAACTATACAGAAAAAGACACTGAAGCTTAAATGTAGGAGTGAATCATGTACAGGAGTGTTAAATGCTTTATCGGCCAGAAAAAATTGCAATAGAACCAACATATTCATCACAGTCTTCTTTTTTTGTCTTCCTCCTTATCCTCCTTTTTCTTGCTCTTTTCAGCCTTGATAACTTCCTTTTTTTTGTCATACCAGCATTTCCTTTAGCTTGATATGCAGCAGTATCTTTTTCATATTTTTCCTTCAGCTTAGCATTCTTCTTTTCCTAAGGCTGCTTATCATTTGCAGCAGTATTATTCCACATCTCCCCCAGTATCTTTGCAACTTCATCAATGAGTAGGTCAGGATGTTCCTCTTTGATTTGGGGCCAGTACTCAGAACAAAATAAGAAAAAGGTTAAAGAACGTCCTTGGGTGCATTAGGATCTTTGAACTTCTTTTTTGTTTCCTCCTTAGGAAGGCTAAAATTTTTTTCGTTTTTCTTTCATAACAAGCCTTGTGCACCTTTGCCATGTCTTCCAGTTTTCTTTAGCAGACCTGGTCTTCCACCTGGTCTTCCACCTCTCTGAGCACTTAGAAAACTGAGAAGTTGACTGAAGCATTGAATGCTTCTTGTACTCTTGCAGCAAGTTTGCACAAAGAATGCAAATGATAACACTTTGTCAGCTGTCAGCTTCTTAGGATCCCCTTTGCCTATGTTTAATTATTTTTCCTTGATGAGGGATAGAGTTGTCCAGTGCCCATCCACCTCTCACTTTGTCCTGGCGCTATCTCTTTGGAGCTTAATGAATTGTAATGACTTTTAATTTTTGTGTTTTATTTTTTTAAGAAAGGGTACAGACAGGAATAAAGGCAAATAGGAAGGCAGGCACAAAAAATGTATTTTATTTATTTTTTTATTTTGTTGTTTATCCTGGTGTTCTCCCAGCCCTGGAACATGAACTTGGGTCCTTGAGATGTATGTGGACTATACTTGGCAGAGGTGGTGGACCTAACCACTACTCCACCAGGATGTGCCAACATTTTTTTATGTCTTAGAATTATTTCTTCCTAAGACATCTATTTAATTTACACTTAAACAATTGTTGCCCTTTGGGAACACAGTTCTATTAGTGGTGATGGGTGGTGTTAGGGGGTATGGAAATAAGAGATCAGAACTGTAACTCTGAAGAAAATGGTGTTAACAGCAGATTTGAGGGATAATAGTTAATTCCTTCTGTTTACCTATTGTCATTTAATTCACCATATTAATGCATTTAGGAAGATAAATAATAATTTCAATAGATGCCAAAAAAAAGTATTTGAAAAATCCAACATCTAATAAATGAATACTTTTCAAACAGAATTGCACATTTAATAAATACTTTTTCATTTTCCACTAAAGCCAGGAACAAAGTAAGATACTTATTATTACTTTTGCTATTGGTCTGAAAAGAATCAATTACCATGTTCATTCAAGAGAAAATAATTAGAAGCATAATTGGAAAGGAAAGGAGAAAGCTGATTTCTCTGTGCAGATAATGTGATAGTATTATACTGAAAGGGAAAGATAATCAACAACAGAAAGCCTAAAGAAAAAAATATGAGTAAAATTACAGGATATTTTTAAATCACAAAACTAATATTTTTCATGTGTGTAATAATTTAGTTTGAAAATGTGTTGGAAGAGAAGTCTCCACTTCTATTTCATCAAAAAGATAATATTTAAGAATAAACAATAAGCCAAATATTTAAGAGGAAAGCACTCCTGAAAAGCTTGAAAGTATATTTGAACAAATGAAAAGACATTTTATATTTCATGTTCATATATAGAGTAAATCAACATGTCTGATTTCAATATGTAAATAAATTCCAGTCCCAATCATTTTTCTTTTCTGTCACTAAACAAGTTGATCCCAAAAGTTGTATAGAAAAATAAGAACAATCAGGAAAACCCTGCAAAAGAATAGGGAGGAGGAGGGCAAACCCTACCAGATTTTAAACCACAAAGCTTCTATATTAAAGCTGTAAGGAGAGGGGGCATATATGATAACTTTTTATACTTTCTGTTTAGTTTTTCCTTTGAATCTACAATCCCCCCAAAAAACAAAGTCTCATAAAAACGTTAGTGTAGTATGAACACTAATGTGGTACATGGCCAGATATAGTAGCTGAGAGAACAGAATACTCAAAAAAGAACAATAATTATAGAAATTTAGAATATGATCAAAGTAGCATCTCAGAGATCATAAATGGAAAGAAAATCAGATCTCTGCCTCTCACTGTATTCCAAGATAAACTATAAATGGATAAAACTTTAAATTTTTTCTTACATTTAAATTTTTCATTTAAAAATAATTTTAGGCTTGTGAAAAATATTACAAAGAATTTTCATATATCTTTTACCCAGATTCTCTAAATGTTATTGTTTGGTTTATATGCTTTGTTGTTTATTCTTTTTTTCTCTCTGAAATGTTTGAGAATATGTTGCACAGGTGATGTCCCTTTTATAATAACTCAATGCTATTATCTAAAAAGAATGTCTTAGTTTGTTCAGACTTCTATGACAGAATACCATAGACTTTGTACTTTATGAATCAAGAAATTTATTTCTCAATTTTAGAGGTTAGTGCCAAAATCAAGGCTCTGGCAGATTTCAGTATCTAGGCCCACTTCCTGATTCAGAGATGACTTTATTTTTCACTCTATCCATGGCAAAGGAGGCGATACAGGAGCTCTCTCTTTTATAAAGTTACTAATCCCATTCATGAGGGCTTCATACTCATGATCTAATCACTTCCCAAAACCTTATCTTCTAATACCATCACATTAAGGAGAAGGAGTTAGGATTTAACATGAATTTGTAGGGGCCACAATCTATAGTAAAGAACATTGTTTTATATAATCAGAGTAGTTATCAAAATCAGTACATTAACATTGTTAAAATATTCTCTGATCATAAACCTCATTAGACTTCACCAGTTGTTCCACCAGTCCTTTCTTCTGCTCCACACTTCAGTCCAGTATCACACATTGTCATGTCTCTTTTTTTTTTTTTTTTTTTTAAAGGAAAGGTACTGACAAGAATGAATGCAAGCAGGCAGCAGGCAGGCAGACAGGAAAAGAACAGGAAAGAAGCATTTTTAATCATTTTTATTTTAGTTTTTCACCTTGTTTGTATCCTTCCCCCCCACCCCACCTCCACACACCCCACAAGTGTACTGTACCTAACTGCTATTCTACCAAGGTGCTGCATATCTCTTAGAGTCTTTTAATTGGAGGAGTCTCTCAGTCTTGCTTTCTTTCATGACCATAACATTTCTGAAAATGTTAGACTTGTTTTGTAGAGTTCCCCTCAATTTAGCTTTGTCTAATGTTTCTTCATGGTTAGTTTCAGAGAGTATATTTTTACCAAGAATACTACAAAAGTGATGCTGTGTCATTGATCCTAATATCATTTTGGGGAATGTTTACTTTGGTCACCACTTGAGATGGTATCTGTTAAATTTCTGTTCTGTAAAAGTGCAGGGTGGTTTTTGTAGGGGTGGTGGTGGTGTTTTTTTTTTTTTTAATAATTATGAAATATTCCTGTAGACTCAGATACACTGAAACAGATACCCCGTTGATGCAGGACTTGCTGCCCAGTTGTGGCAAGTGCACTGTGGTCAGCAAGTGTTTCCAGCAATCAGCTCTTGCAGCATTACTCACCTCACCCAAGGTCACACCCTTCCTGGGCAGCCTGCATCTAGTGCCTGAGTGAGAAGGGACAGGACTGCTTCAGAGCTCCCTGCTCTTGCTGTGACTTTAATAGATCCGCACTGCACTGCAGTTAAACTTTTCCCTTTGCCCAATTCTGCATCCTCATACTTCCTTTCACATAAATTGTTCCGTAGTAAACATCTTATACCCCAAATCTCTATCTCAGCATCTAATTCCAGAGAACCCAGCCTAAGACAAGTATCTTTAAGGGAAAATACCTTGAGACCTTATAAATTTATTCCTGATTGCTTGCCCTTACTCTTTTTGCTATAAGGAAGCTTGCTTGAAATAGTTAGGCTGGCTGTCAAATGGTGATTTTTCTAATTCCATGATTTCTTTTTACATTTAATAGTTAGAATTCCACTGTAAGCTATTCTTCCTCTCCATTTATTCAGTCACATCAGTATACTCATGAATTCTTACTTTATGATTTCTAATCTGTCATTTGTTTTATTGCTCATATTTTCCTAGATTTGACCAGTTAGGAGCCCCTTAAGTTTTTTTTTTTCTTTTTGTCTTTCTGACATATCCCCATCATTTTGAGTACTTTCTTACATCGTGACACCACAAGATTTTTTAGGCTTTTCTGATATTTCTCCTGCCCCTGGAATCTACTATTTTAAAATGGACCAAATCTAAATGTAAAAATAAAAGCATTTAACTACTAGAAGAAAACCTGGTGGATAATTTTAAATCATAAGGACATGGATTCATATCCCAGGGCCAGGAGGATCAACTAAGATGAACTACTAAAGAATGAAGTAAAATACTTCTTACTTCTTGTCCTGCCTGCTTACGTACTCTTCTTCATTGCTGCTTGTAACTTTCCTTTGAAAAAAAGGCTCATAAACATGAAGATATTCTTATCTATATTTTAAGATAAATACAGAGTAAAATAACCAAAAATTTGAACACACTATTGGTGGAATGTGGAGAAAACAAATAGTTCCATGCATTGCTGATGGGAGTATAAAATGGTACACAACACCTATGATAGGGATTTTAAGAAAAGCAGACTGATTTGTTTTTTGTTCAAAGTGATGTTACTATTAGGAATCTACCCCGAACTTCCACAAATAATTATCACATGCGTAAGGTTATTCATTGCCATGTTGTTTGTAAGGGGATTGGAGACAACCCAAAGGTCCATCTATAAAGGCCTTATTGTACTACCAAAACACCCATTGTGCAGTACTTAAAAAAACAATGATTGTCTCTAATATGTGATGATTTCTAGGGCATATTAAATTAAAAAAGCAAAGTATAGAACAGGTTATGTAAAGGAAAAAATTAGAAATATATACTTACTGCTTGTTTTGCTAAAATAAATAGTGGAAGGTTGGAATAGACTAATAAAATGATTATCTCAGTAGTGGAGCAAGGAATGAAAGCCAGGCCTTCTGAGTACCTTTTTACATAAATTTGACTTTTAAGCCATTTATACTTTTATATATCGAAAAAAAATTAGGGAGAAAGCAAACTGTAAAATTTGAAATCTTGAGAGATTGATTTTATATGAGGTTGGTACTATAATCTCAGAGGGAAGAATTACTTCAAGTGCCTTTTGAACATAGTACTCCTTAGTGGGATAGAGCTGAAAGCCAAACAAAGCAAAGTTAAAACAAAAAACAAACACTGGAAAAATCTTAAACTCTAGTGTAAAGTTTTAAAGCAATGTTTTAGTATGTAACAAATAAGCAAATTAATTAGGAACTAAGATTTTCATTGTAAAAGCAGATAACAAATATGCCAAAGAAATTAAGAAGTCTTTAATGTTCTATTTGAATTGAAAATACCAATATGAATATAAATTTAAATATGTGAAAGTATTTCTGTCAACCCAAAGGACTTAAAAGCAGTAAAACTCCATTAGTACTCCTAGTACTTGAAACTTAGTTTTTGAGTGTGCCCTGGTGGAGTGACATTTGGGTACAGTCCATACATATCCCAAGGATGTGGGTTTGAGTCCTGGAACTGAGGGAACAACCAGGATGAACAACTAAATAAAATAAAATACTTCTCTCTCCTCTCTCTTCCTGCCTGTCTACTTGTTTGCCTTCATTCCTGCCTGTACCTTTCCTTTCAAACAAAAAAACTTGGCTTCTAACTACCATAAAAAGGAGTTGTACCTTGTAGCTCAGGTGGCTAAGGTGCGGGCCATGTAAAAGACCCAGATTTGAGATCCATGATGGACGGTGGGGACTTGCAGGGGTGATAGATAAATATCAGTAACAGAAACCCTTAAAGAAATGTCTATTTCCAGTCTGGGGGATGAAAAGTAAGCCTGAGATACATCTTGTGTCACATTAAGGAAGTACTCAAAGACTAAGGGGATGATTCAAGAGGATATAGGAGTCAGTTGGAAGGGGCATTAACTAAAGTTGACACAATTTAAGCATAAGAACTAAAGAGGTGGCCCACGTGTTAAGCCTGTATTGGGGATGCAGTCCACATATGATCCAAGCACCTCTGTTCATACCTTGGGGCACAAGAAAGGCACAGTGGAACAACTAAGTAAATAATATGCTTCTTCTTCCTCTCCCTTCCTGCCTGCTACCTGCCTTCATTCTAGTGTGCCTTCTTCTTGAAAAAAAAAAAAAAAGACAGTAATTGTTGGTGAGTCATTGAATAAGTAAAAAATCCATGTTTCTTTATTGATACTCAAAAAGAGTGTAACTAAATTCATTTGCTAACAATGGAGTTGAATATTATACTAACATCTTACTTGAAAATGAGTATTTTAAGGAAAATATAAGTTTTTGTGCTGCTTTTTTAGAATAACTCTGACTTATCCCCAGTTTAAGGACAGCTCTTTACAGAATAATGTCTGCTTAAAAGTGTAGGAATAAATAGTAGAGGGTTCTTAATGATGATTTTCTAATTCTGTGAAATAATTGATAGACAAGAATTATCAGTGAATGTTAGACTAGTTAGTGAAAAGGTTTGGGGGAAATGATATCCGTATACTCGAAACATTTTATCTCACAACAGAAACATTTTATCTCACAACAGTGTCAAAGGGAAAAAAGTACCTTTACACAAAAGATACCTGGTAGTCACTACCTTACCATGTAAGCCAGTTGTATCTTGGGATTCCTTGAAGATGAAGGAATGATGCATTGTTTTTGATTCTCACCAAAATGCTCCATAAAAGCAAAACTTGAATAGTATCTACAAAAAAACCAGTTTGCTTGCAAATGAGCTAAATTTGGACAACCAAAATGATTAAAACCTGATGTTAACATTAAATACGTAATTTCTTGTACACCTAAGATTAAGTGACGTATTAGGAAGAGAAAATGCAGTTTGTAATGGATATATATACTCTAACAAAGTAGATCAGGTATAGCTATTAGAGAATGAAGAGCATATGTATAAAAAATGAATTTATCAGTAATATTACTGGCAGTAGTATTAGTTTCATTATCTTGAGATTGTTGGGTGGGCAATGTAAGGAAGCAAGTGAATAAAATTTGATATTCTAATGCTATCCTTTATGTCCTTGCCATCTGGGATTCTCAGTAGGGAAAAAAAGGAAGTTACAACTTAAAGGTGTTAAGTAAAAGCCCTGTAGACATGAATTTGAGTTAGAATTATTACTATATACTCAATGAGGTATTTTGTCTTTTTAAAAAAGTGTGTGTATGTAGGTACCAGGAAGAAGCGATGGTAGCTATATTCGATCCTCCCAGGAACAGGGCCTGAGGAAGAGGGCACCACAGAATGAAAAACTCAAAGAAAGAGGGAGAGGATAGAAAAGGTCAGGATCAGGGAGCCAGCAGTCTCTCTCTCTCTTGAACTGAAGGCCCAGACCATCCTCCCCTCTAGCTATTTATTGGGTGCATACACAGCATTGTTTCAAGCACCTTTTACACAATCAAGATTATAGTTTCATTGGGTTTGCTTATGTAACCTTTTGCTCTCTTAACTTCATAATTATATCTGTCTTGCTTTTTGGGCATTGACAGTCATAGACACACTGTCCCAGTGTTTTCACACGGCGGCCTTCGCCCAGTGCTCCGGGTCTGATGTCCTTGATGTTCTGCCAGCTCCAACTCTGACCTTTGCTCTGTTTTCTGCCCCCAACAGGATGGGAAACAATTGATGTAGACAAAATCCCAAAGAATACGAAAAGACTTAACACTATTGAGTGAATTTAGCAAGGTCATAGAGTACAAACTCAGTAATCAATGTTCAGTTGTACTTCTAATAGCAATTAGAAATTGAAATTTTTAGAAGATGCTATTTATAATCACATTAAAACATGAGACACTTGAGTGAATCAAAATATGTGCACATTTTGTGTATTGATGATATAAAATTTAAAATAAGGAAATGAACTGTATTCATGAAATGGAAGACTGAATCTTATATTGCTGTCAGTTATCTCCAAATTGATCTCTAGAGTCAACACAAAACCAACCAAAATCCCAGAATGCTTTTTTCTTAAAAATCAATAAAATTAATTTAAATTTATATGGAAATAAAAAGGTCCTAAAATGTCAAAAAAACCTTTTGAAACATTAGCAGTTGTAAGACACAGTATCTGATTTCACGAATTACTAAAAACTCTATATAATCAAGATAGTTTGGTATTAGAGTAAAAATGCACATATAAATCAGTGAGACAGAATAAGGATTTCAAAAATTAATGTTTACACATATAGTCAATTGATTTTCATTAAAAGTCTCATGATAATTCAATATAGAAAGGGTAGTTCTTTCAGCTAATAAATTGGAACTATTAACCCTCTATATGCAAAAAAATTAACTTCAGTCCTTACTTCATACCATATGTTTAGAAATCAACTTAAAAAATAGGCACCCCTGATGGAGCAGTGGTTGGATCAGTTGCCTCTGAAGGAGCAAGCCTCATACCCCTGGGCTCGAGTCCCAGCCCAGGGGGAAATAACCAATGTGAACAACTAAATAAAAATAAAATAAAGTGCTTCATCCTCCTCTCTCTTCCTGCCTGCCCGCCTGCCTATTTGCCTTCATTCCTGCCTGCACCTTTCTTTTTGTTTTTTAAAGGGATTATAGAACTAAATGAAATGATACATATCAACCTTAGAAAACTTTCTGGAAGTTAAAAAAAGAGAGAGAGAAATCTTGGTGACCTTGATGTGGTGAGGTTTCCAAAGACATAAAACCATTAAAGAAAAAATTGATAAATCGGACATCATCAAAATCTTTAAGACTGTTAAAAAAATAAAAAGACAAAATGTGGACTAGGAGGAAATGTTTGCAAGGTGTATCTGTTGAAGGGCTGCATCCAGAAGCTATAGAGCTCACAGTCAATACACAAACAACGAAATTGACAACTGGCAAACGATTTGAACACACCACTTCACAAAGATGCTCAACATGTTTAGTAAATTAGGTAAACATAAATTAAAACCATAATGAGATACCACAATACATTTTTAAGACTAGCTAACAGTTTTAGAACTGAAAATATATGTCCACACAAAGACTTCTGTGTGTATATGCCCAAAACGGAAAGCAACTCAAATAACATATTAACTGGTGAATGTATTGTGATAAACCTCCCTCCATACAATATACTACTACTCAGTAGTAAATAGAACAAGTTAGAATTTCCAGTTCTGGAACAAGATTGTGTACTGTTTTTCCCCCATTTTGTTCTGCTAAGTGCAACAACCAACCCTCGTTATTATACATAAAACTAAGACTCTGAGAGGTAGAGAGGTAACAACAGTTCAGCTGAGGATCTGGAATCTGAGTAATGACATGGTGAGTTCTCTGAGGGTGTGTGTGTGGTGTGTGTATGTGTATGAGATATGTACCACACTGGATGCTAGAGAAAATTGAAACCTGAAGGTGTCAAAGAGTATAGGCCCAAAAAAAGTCCTAAGAAAAAAAGGGTTTTCTGGCACACCCTGGTGGATAGATATTAAGCCCATGCCTGGTGGGTAGCACATATTCAGTCCAAGAACCCAGATTCATGGTCCTGGAGGGGACAGGTAACTAAAATGAAAAACAGAATAAATAAAATTCTTCTTCCTCCTCTCTGCCCTACCGACCTGCCTGCTTGCCTTCTGCTTATTTCTGCTTATTTCTGCTTGCCTTCCTTAATGTTTCAAAAAGGTGGGAGCAGGAGTGGAGTAAGGAAAGGAAGAAAACCCCAAAACTGTTTCATCCTCATTCTTATCAGGAAAGACTATGAGCTTAGAATTCTCCCCTTGTTGAGCTGTTAAAAAACACCCCACTTTTTTATTGTGGTGAGGTATCAGAGAAGTTAAAGACCTAGATGCGAGCTTAGACTTTCATTCTGCTTAGCAGTAGTGATGCATGTGTCTCCATTTCTTGATAGTAATGAGTTCCTTCTTCCCAGAGTGTAATAGAAGGCCTTGTGGGGAACACCAAGGAGCCTCCCTACCCCTGTCAGCCAAGATCTTATCAGCCGAAGCCTAGTGGAGAGTCTAGACTTAAAGCAACAAGATAGTGTTCACCACTTCCCACTTATATTGTGTGAGAGGAAGCCTGCTAAAACAAACTTAAATAAGACCCAGAGCCTCAATATAATTATAAAATGTCCGGGATATATGAAAAATGACCCATACCAAGAACCAGGGAAACTTCAACTTAAATAAGTAAAAGTAATCTATAGATAATAAAAGAGATGATTCAGATGTTAGAGTTATCTGACAAGGGTGTTTTAAAACTATCTTAAAAATGATTTAATGAGCATTTGTGACATGAAAAAGTAGAAAATCTAAACAAAAGAATAAAAGATTTAAAGAAGCAAGTGAAGGCACACCCTGGTGGACTAGTGGTTGGTCAGCCACCTCTGAAGGAACGCAGTCCATATCCTAAGGATTCAGGTTCATGTCTCAGGCATGGGGGGTTTGAGGGGGGGCAATGTGAACAACTAAATAAAAATAAAATAGAATGCTTCTTCCTTCTTTCCCCAATTCCTTGCCTTCTTGGCCTTCCTGCCTGCCTGCACCAAAGTTTTGATTTGTATTTCCCTGGTAACAAACGAGGAAGAACATCTTTTCATGTGCCTGTTGCCCATCTATGTTTCTTTGGAGAAATGTTTATTCCATTATTATGACATTTTTTTATTGGTTGTTTTTCTGTTGAGTTTTATGAGTTCTTTATGTATATTGGATATGAAGCCTTTGTCAGATGTATGATGTGCAAATATCTTCTCCCAGTCACTAAGATGTCTTCGTTTTGGTAAAGTTTCTTTTGCTTTGTAGAAACCTTTTAGTTCAATGTAGTCCCATTTGTTTATGTTTGTTTTTGTTTCGCTTACTGCTGGAGTCCTCAAAGACCTCTTTACAATCTATGTCAGGAGCATATTAACTGTTTTCTTCAAAGTATTTTATGGTTTCTGGTCTTACATCCAAGTCTAATCTATTTTGAATAAATTATTGTATATGGTGTTTCAAAGTGGTCTAGATTCATTCTTTTGTGTCAT
This sequence comes from Solenodon paradoxus, assembly GCA_004363575.1. Taxonomy (NCBI): domain Eukaryota; kingdom Metazoa; phylum Chordata; class Mammalia; order Eulipotyphla; family Solenodontidae; genus Solenodon; species Solenodon paradoxus. Next base: position 232,746 of record RJWH01000309.1, read on the forward strand.
CTGTTGCAAAGACTTCTCTCTTCCTCCTTTTATGTTCTTGGTTCCTTTGTTATAACTTAAATCACCGTATTTGTGTGAGTGTATTTCTGGTTATTCAGTTTTATTCCTCTGAACTGTATCTCTCCTTTTATTCCACTTTTGATCAATATTGCCTTGTATTATTGCTCAAGATCTGGGAGTGAGATATCTCCACTTTTGTTCTTTTTACTCATGATGGCATTGGCTATTTAGGGTCTTTTGTGATTCCATACAAATTCAAACATTTTTGTTCTATTTCCTTGAAAGGTGCTTGTGGAATTTTGATGGGGATTGCATTAAATCTGTATATTGCTTTGGATAAAATGGCCCTTGAACAATGTTAATTCTTCCCATCTGTGAAAATGGAATATCTTTGTGTTTCTTGGTATCTTCCTCTTTTTTTTTTTTAACAAAGTTTTGTAGTTTTATGGTATAGGTCTTTCACCTCTTTAAGTATATTCCAAGCTAATTATCTTTCTTTCTTTTGTAACTGAGTTAGTTTTCTTGATTTCATTATTTTCTGTCATATTGTTTGCATATAAGAAACCAAAGATTTTCATATATTAACTTTGTAGCCCAATATTTTGCTCATTGCTCTAGTAATTTTTGGTGGGTCTTAAATAATTTTACTTCTTTACCAGTTTGGATTTCTTCGATTTCTTCTTCTTGCCTAATTTCTTTGGCTAGGACCTCCAGTAAAACAAGTAACTGTGGTGAGAATGAATATTCTTATCTTGTTCTCTTAGAGGAAACACTTTGTTGTTCACCATTAAATATGATGTTGCTGTGGGTTTATTACATATGACCTATATTATGTTATGTTCCTTCCAGCTCATTTATATGTTGTTTTCATCATAAATAGGTGTTAAATGTTGCAAATGTTTTTTCTGCCTCTATTGATGTGATCATATGATTTTTTTTCTTTGTTTTTGCTGATTTGGTGTTGTGCATCAATAGATTTGTGTATGTTGAACTATCCTACATCCCTGGAATAAATCCCACTTAGTCATGCTATATGATTTTTTTCAATTTTTTTCAATTTTTTTTTTTTTTTTAGTCTATTGTTGAATTCAGTTTCCTAATATTTAGTTGAGGGCTTTTGTGTATCTGTTCATCAGAGATACTGATCTGTAATTTTCTTTCTTTGTGACATCCTTGTCTACTTTTGTTATGTGTGTATTGTCGGCCTCATAGAAAGTATATGGAAGTGTTCCCTGTTCTTTTGGAAGAGTTTGAGAAGAATAGGTATTATTCTCTGAAGTTTTAGTAAAATCCAGTATAAAGTCATCTGTTCCTGGGCTTTTATTTTTAGAGACTTTTGATTACCTCTTCAGTTTCCTTGCTTGTGATAGTTCTGTTCAGGTTTTTCATTTCTTCCTGATTCAGTCTTGGTAGGCTTTATGATTCCAAAAATCTTTTCGTTTCCTCTAGGTTGTCCAGTTTATTGGCATATAGCTGTTCACAATAGTCTCTTAACGATGCTTTGTATTTCTGAGGTATATATTATAACTTTTCCCCTTCCATGTCTGATCCTGGTTTTTCCTTAGTGAGCCTAGTGATAGATTTGTCAATTTTTTTTCCCCAAAGAACCAGCTTTTGGTTTCATTGATCTTCTGAATAGTCTTTGATTTCTATTTCATTTATTTCTGCTCAATTTTTTTATTCCTTCTACTCCCTTTAGGCTTCAATTATTCTTTTTCTAGTTGCTTTAGATGTAGGAGGTAGATTGTGATTTTTCTTCTTTCTTGGGGTAGGTGTGAATAATTATAAACTTCCCTGTTAGTACAGTTTTTGCTATATCCCTTAAGTCCTGCTAGCTTGTGTCTTTATTTTCATTTGTCTCTAAGTGCTTTTGAGTTTCTCTTGATTTTCTACCCAGTTCAGAAGCATGTTGTTTAATTTCCACATATTTTGAAATTTTTCAACTTTTTGTGCTTGTGTGGTTGATTTCTGGTTTTATGCCTTTGTGATTGGAGAAGATGCTTGGTATGATTTCAGTCTATATTTGTTGACAATTGTTTGTTACCTAAGATATGGTCTATATTTTATCAAATTCCATAGCACTAGTGAAAAATCTTTATTCTGTAATTATTGGGCCAAGTGTTCGGTAAATATCTATTAAATTCATCTGTTCTAATTTGTTATTTAAGGGTGTTGTTTTCCTATTAATTTTCTGCCTTATCTGTCCATTGTAAGTGGGGTGTTGTGATATTCTGCTGTTACTGTATTACCGTCAGTGACTCTCTTTCATTCTGTCTGTAATTGCTTTATATATTTTGATGTTCCTTTATATGGTGCATGTATATTGAAGAGTAATATCTTCTTACAGAATTGACCCCTTAATGATTATATTATTTCCATCCTTGTCTTTTGTTATCTCCCACAGTTGGAGGTCTATTTTGCTTTTAAGTATGACTCTTCCTTATTTTTTTGCTTGCCATTTAATTGTAATATTATCTTCCATCCTTTAACATTGAGCCTGTGTTTATCTTTCAAAATTAGATGAGTTTTCTGTATGTAACTGAAATTTTGGTTATGTTTTTAATCTGTTCAGCCACTCTATGCTTTTTGATTGGTGAATTCAATCCATTAACATTTAGAGTGATTATTGATATGTAACTTTATTTCCATTTTTAAAAATTGTTTTCTGGATGTTGTTGCAGAAACAACAAATTTGTTGTTTCTCTTAGGTGCTTTGAAAGTATTGATATTGTGTTTTGTTTCTCTTTTTATTTTTTATTTTTTCTAAGGATGTTTGATTTGAGATTGTCTTGGGGTTTACTATTTATATACTTATAATTTGCTTTAACTTGAAAGCAAGTTAGTCTGAAGCTCATTCTAACAATCTACATTTTTACTCCTCCATGAATTTTTTTTTTGGATCTCTTTCTGCTACTAGGGGAAACTTCTTTTCATTTTATAGAACTTCCATTTGGATTTTTTTTTTAGATATTTATTGAGGTAACTTTGCTTTACAAAATAATGTAAACCCATATATGCAGTTTCCCCACTCCTCAAATATATGTCAATACAGCTGGCCCACCAAGATTACCAGTTCTTTACCATTGTCACCATTAGTCCCCACCACCACTTGCTGCCATACCCCGCCCAGTTCCCTTCTGGTAATCTCAGTTCTATTGTCAGTATCCAAGGGTTGATTTTGTTTAGCCTTTTCCTTTGCTTTCTCTCTTCACAGTCCACCAGTGAGTGAGACATAGTAGTTCTTCTAAGGCTTATTTAATGGTAATGAATTCCTTTTACTTTAGTCTGTAAAACTCCTTATCATTCCTTCAATTCTAGGTGGTAATCTAGCAAACAGTCATGGGGCTCCTTTATAAGTTATTTTTCTCTAGCTGCTTATAAGATTCCCTGTCTTGTATTTTTGACATTTTAATTACGTGTGTCTTGGTGTATGTCTGCTTGGGTTTCTTTTGTTTGGAACTCTGAGCTTCCTGGGTCGGGAAGTCTGTTTCATTCCTCTAGTTAAGGAAATTATCAGCTATTGTTCTTCAAATACAGTTTCTGCCTCTTTCTCTTCTTGTTCTGGGACCCCTGTGATGTGATTCTTGCTCCCCTTGATGTTATCCCATAAGTCTCATGTGCTGTCTTTGTTTCTTTTAATCTTTTTCCCTCTTTGCGTCTGCTTTGATGCATTCCACTGCCCTATCTTTTAGCTTGTTGATTTAGTTGAGTCTTCTAGCCTACTGTTGAGCTCCTCTGTTGCTTCTTAGCTCAGCTGTTGTGCTCTTAGCTCCTGGAATTCTGTTTAAAGCTGTATCATACCTTTTTTTTGTTCTCCTGATTTTAGTGAACATTACTAAAACTTGCTTTAAAATCTTCAGCAGGTAGTTTACCTGCATTCATATTTTTCTTGTGGGGTTTTATTCAGGTCCATCATTTACGTATATTTATCTGTCACTTCAATCTGTTTGCATATGCCTGTGGGTTAGGCTTTCTGATGTAAAGGCTTTGTGTTAAGGTGTCAAGTTGTTCAGAATAGACTTGGGTTTTTGTCTGGAATGTTGGGCTTCTTGTTCCATCATTAGCACTCATCAGTATTGTTGTATTTGTAGAACCAGCCCTGTTTTGGGACCTGAGAGTCCAGCCTATAGTGTTCGAGTTGGCATAGGGAATGCAGAAGTGTCCCATAGAATCACAGGCATGAACAACAATGCACAATTAGAGCAACCCAAGGTTTGGGGTCCAGTCCACAAAGCAGGCCACAATCCCAACAGAGGCTACTTACTTAGTGTAGCAAAGCTCAATCCCCAGTGAAAATCTCCTTGGTCCTCCAGAGTAGCAGCAACCTTAGCAAATGAGCCCAGGGCCCTGGGTTGGTGGGTAGGGGTGGGAGGCAAAGTTCTGGGAAGTACCAAACAGGTAGCAAAGCTATTTAGCAGAAGGTCCAGGCAGGTGGAAATTGCTCTTTCAATGGAATCCTTCCGTTCATTTTCCCTAAATAAACCAGAGAATGGTAATTCCTTGCCAGGAACCACTCTAACAATCTGTACCTGTCACAGACTTGGTGTCTGTCTCTGGGAGCCCATGGGACGTCAGCTGTGATCACCAATAGTCTGAAACAAGTGCACTAATGGCGAGGGGGTGTTTCACCTTTGGGCCTTGCCAGCCTTCAGTGCCACACTGTGGTATCAGCATCTTAGTTCACCAGGTTATTCCTTCCTGTTTTCACTCCACACAGGTTTTTTGGTCCAATATGTGAAAGCCAGTTCCCAGGTATGAGAACACCAACTGAGGAGTCGATCCATTCAGCTCCAGGGAGAGTACCCATATCACTGGTCTCTCCCTATGGCCTCAGAATTTCCTAACAGAGTGGCATGTTGCCAAGATAGCTCCTCTTCACCTTTCTGTTCTTATGATGTGTGTCCTTTGTCTTCGTGGAGCTGCTGATTCCTGTTCGTTTTTGAAGACCATAGTTGCTAAATGGTGTAGTTTTATTGTGTGTGCAGGGAGTTCGAGATCTTAACAGTATGCCATCTTGGAAATATCTTGTTTATAATAGTTTTGCAGTTAGTTTTATTTGACTATCAGGAAATATAGTCATAATTTGTAAGCAGTGATGTATTTACCTTTGCAATTTTTATACCATGAATGTACTTCTTGTTTATAATTGTATGGTTAGTATGGTTCTTGCCGATCATTTTCATGTAATAACACATGTTGAAAATTAGATTTTTTTGTGTATGTGTGCATACTAGCATACATTGAAAATGCTTTGTGAGACCAAAGAGGACAGCACAGGGTATAAATACCATAGGCTGTACCAAACTAACATAAGATAGGTTGAGAGGAAACTCTGTGTCTCTCTGAAACACTATGAATTAAAAAAAAAAAAAAAGTCATTAATTTGCTTGTTTTCTTCCTGACTTTAGTGGAAACACTCTATAACATTTTCTCATTAAATTATGCTGGTTTGGAGAGTAAGGTAGATACACCTCGTTGTTGTGTTAATTTATTTATCTTTTATTGTAATTATTCTACACATTAAAATAACTTCCTATGTATAGGTTCCCCATTCCTTAGATGTATGTCAACACACCATGCCCATCACCATTTATCTCCCCCACCCTGTCCCATTCCCTATTGGTAACCTCAAGTTCTGTTGCAAGTGTCCAAGAATTGGTTTTGTTTTCCCTGTTCGTTTGTTTTGTCTATTCACATTCTCCCTATAAGTGAGGTTATCTGGTATCTTTCTTCTTTTAATTTGTTTCACTTAGCATAATCCCCTCTAGTTCTATCTATGTTGATTCAGATGACAGGGTTTCATTTCTTATAAGAGCTGTGTTGTATTCCATTCTATGTATGTACCACATCCTCTTTATCCATTCATCTGATGTTGGACACTTAGATAATTTCCATCTCTTCACTATTGTGAATAGGACTGCAATAAACATGGGGATACACGCATCTCTGCGGATGGATGCTTTTGTATCTTTTGGGTAGAAGGGAGATGATGGGATTCATAACGGATTTCCATCTTCAGTTTTTTGAGGAATCTCCAAACTTCCATAAGGGGTTGCATGAGGTAGATATACTTAATAAAGGAAGTAGTGTTTAAATTGGGCCCTAAAGGATAATAGGGAAAGCACACAGTGCATATGAAACTGATACATTCAGGAAACTGCAGTTTGTTCAGAACCTTTAGACCATAGGCAAATAACAGTGGGGAGAGTGGAGAGAGACAGATTGTAGATTGCAGAGGATTTACAGCATTGACTACCCTAAAGATTTTGAACTTTATTGTATAAGCCACTGGGAGGTGTTGAGTATTATTCATCCATCAGTATTGCTGGTAGTGAGGGTATGTTAAACCTATAGTAAGGAGACACTTTACATTGTTGCATTTGAGGAAATAAGGTAATGGGAAAAATTGAAAAGAGATGACAGATTTGGAAATTTAGATAATAGAATCAACAGGACATAGAGGCCATTGGACTATCTAGAGAGAAGCATAAATACCAATTCCCAAGGTTTCAAGCTTGAAAAGGCACTCTACAAATTATAGTTAAAAGTTTCTCTGTTTTTTTGTCCATAGAAAAATACAATTTGTCTTATATGTACCTTTTCAAAAATAGCTTGGTAAGGTACATCACAGGCTACAATTTTAAGTGTCATAGAAAGAGTACTATTCATTCTGCAGGTGGCATTAAGGAAAGAGCTAAAGAAAACATCACAACTATAACCATATAAATACAGTTAAAATTAGCGAAAGTCTGAAAAAAATTGTAAATGTTTACAGTGTTATTGAGAAAGAATTTGAATTTCATTATTTTAGTGTTTTCAGGGATTTTTTGATGTGCAGTTCTGAATTTGCATTGGTGCTTATATTTATAACAAAATTTTACTTTTCTAAAAATATCATTAAGACGAATAGTTAACCTTAAATAAACTTATGTACACAATATTTAATGTATATCTGTTCACTCTTTTTTCTTCTAGTTACTCTTTCTGGAAATGGAGAAAACGGTAAGGCACTTTTAGTCTCAATTTAGTGGAATACTTATGGTACCTTAATTTCAACCCACATACTTTTTATTTAGTGATGACTATGCGTGTTTTTGTTTACAGAAAGATATATATATAATCTTTGAAGTTTAAGTAATTAAAAGGAAATGTGTTACTGTGTATGTTTTTATATATTCAATAGATTCTCAATTGTGTTTTTTGTATAAATCGCTGTAGCTTTTATTTTTTAAAGCACCTAGTACTCATGCTTCTTTGATATATTTATATAAATATTTCTTCCTTGTATATTCTTTATAACTAGTAGTAGTTTGAAGAGTTTTATTAGTTCTAACTAGTATTGGGGAGGGGATTTTATTTTCATGATGTCTCAGTTTTATTGATGATTCTCCTGTTTATCCATTTGTTAAAAATGCTGCTCATAGACATTTAATTAAATAACTAGACTATGTATTTGTAAATTATATTACTAGTTCATTTTCAAAGGGAATTAAAGTTTTTTGTTTTTGTTTTTTAAAGAAAGCATATAGGCAGGAATGAAGTTGAGTAGATAAGCAGGCAGGAAGAGATAGGAAGAAGAAACATTTTTATTTATTTTGATTTAGTTGTTTATCTTGGTTGTTCCCTTCAACCCAGGAAGCAAACCTGGGTCCTTGGGATGCATGTGGACTGCACTCAACCTGTATTGCACCAGCTCACACCAATATGTATTCTTGTTATTATAAATAATTAGGCATTAAGCATCTAAATTTTAAGTTGCCTTTGAATCTAATTTCTCAGTTGGAGAACAAACAGAGACCCAATCTTGATAGGCTTATTTTTTCCCCTTTATACCAAAACTATTTCTTACATGTTGGAAACACATACAAAGAGCAGAGAATTTGCGAAGTTCTTTAAAAAGATCTTTTAACTTGTATTATTATTTCTTAGGGCTATTTTTCCAATGTCTTTTTTAATTTTTTTAACATTTATTATTATTTAGTTGTTCACATTGGTTGTATCCCCCAGCCCTGGGCTTCGAACCCAGGGCCTTTCCCAGGTATACTAGACTGCTAGGTCACCACAGTGCTTGCCCCCCATGTCTTTCGAAGAATATTTTGATAGAAGTTTTTTGTTGATTTTGTTTTGCTCATTTGTTTGTTTCTTAATCCAATTACAATGTTTTTTTTAAATCAGACCTTTTGATATATAGATTCAGTTTTGTTTTCTTTTCTTTCAGCTTTGATTTAATTTGCTCAGCTGACTAAAGCCTTTCCTTTATATATTACTTCTCACCAGTGGTTTATATGTGACCAAAAGTTTGCTTACTAGCATTTACATTAGTTTAAACCTTGTTAAAAGCAAATTTCTATTTTTGATAATTATTATCTGTTAAGTACTTACTCCAAGTATTTACTTATTTTATCTACTTTTTTAAACTCAGGGTTAAGATTTTTTTAAACAAAATCCATTTTGTTTTTGTTCTTATGGAAAGCAGAAAGAGTCTAAAGCTATATTAATTTTTTTTAAAGAGGAGGAAGGGAGAGGAGAAAGAAGCTTTTTTTTAAAGAATGGATGCACATTTATTTATTTCGGTTGTCCACCCTCCACCCTCTACCCACTATCATCCAGGTCTCAAACCTTGGTCTTTACATGGTTCACATCCCAACCTCCATGTTAGCCTGAGCCACCAGGGAACACCTAAAAAAATATTTTAAGAGTATAGTATTTTACATTCTAACCTTAGTCATAAGTAAGTAATGATTAAGAAGTTTAAAGTACTTTAAGGTTACCATTTATCTCAAAACTACACAATAGTATATAGATGAGACTTGGTAAACCTGATCAAATATGGAAAACAGACAAAAATCTAACTAAGTGAAATGAATTAGGCAAAAATAACATTGCAGTCTCAATACAATAGCCTCACTATTAGTGTAACAATAGGAGTCTGAGGTTCAGCGTGCTTTTCCCAAGGAAAAAGAAGTGAAAGAATGATACTGAGACCTGTGGTTAGACCACAGGGTTTAACCTAGAGGGAACTGAGAATAAAGATTTTGAGAAAGCAGAATTTTCAATGAAGAGAATTTGAGTGGAAGTGAAAAGACATCTAATGTGAAAAACGGAAGACAGTGTGATTAGGATTTTTATGTTGCCATCAGATGTAGCTCCAAAATAGGATATAATCATTCAGATTATGGTTTTAAAAAGTGGATGGAAATATAATTTCAGGTATACTATAGTGAAAAATAATGGGATTTTTGTGAAGCAGACTTTGAGTTTGAAATCTTGCTTTATCATCTAGTAACTAAGTGACATTGAGCAAGATGTTCAATTTTCCAAGTTTGTTTTTACAATTGAAAACAAAGACTATCTTACAGGGCTGTAAGAATTAGAATACAGTATACATTACATGCTGTCTTATAGACTTTTAGTAAGTTGAAGTAGTGATTTGTGTAACTATAGTCAAATATGGTTACTTGGAAGTCTGAGTTTTAGAATGCATTTCACTAGTTATATAGATGGAATTATTTGCCAGGAATTTTATAGCCAAAGGGGAGAAGAAGCTATGAGTAACACATTTTGCTTTAGCTATTAAGACGGATTGGTGGCAAGGAGATCAGTTGATTTTTGCAGTGATCCAAATGAAATAGGCAACATTTATGAATTATTTGCACTTGCACCAAAAATATTGATAAGGAATTTTACTTTGAAAGAGATTTTAGGAGCTAGGATTAAAGTACTTTGTCTGAATAGCTGTGAAATATAAGAAGCCATTGAGCCTAGGTTTCCTGCATTGGTCCACTGTGTGACTAGGGGTTCTGTTCTCTAGAGTTGGCATGGTCCAATATAAATGCAAAAGGAAATATTGAAGTCTAATGAGTTGTTAATTTTTTACTATTATTTTATTTTAAAAGAACATTTTTAAAACCAAAGAATAAAAGGAAAAATGACCTCAGATCAAAGGATGAACAATATTTCAAATTGAATACATGATATTAACTTTGTAAAAATTTCATTGCATTGTTTTTACTGTTTCTCATTTCACTGAAAACTAGCAAAAACTCTTGGTCCTTCAGTTTGGAAAACACTGAAATAGGAAGTGCACAAAAAAGAACCAGATTTTGAGAAGACATTAAGATGCCTAGGTAGTAATAATAATAAGCCATTATTATTATTATATAATAATATTATATATTATAATAATAATAATTAGGGATTTGATATGTACAACTGCTCAAAGTGTTTTGCGTGTGTACTAACTCATCAAAGTTAAGCAACTAAATTTAATTAAACAGTCTTTAAATTGATTTAATATTATTTGGAAATAGTATAAAGAAGTAATGAGTTCTAAAGGTAATGGAAGAAGTAGAAGAAGTAATATTTGTTATGAATTTGAAAAATGAGTAGAATTTCAATATTTTACACTTCTCTGTATTTTGTTTTCATCAGTGAGTTTGTGGTGCTGATTCTAAACTGAAAAAGTTTCTAAACACATAATAGATACATCTTCCTTCTTGTGGGTACCAATCCCATTTCTTCCAAATAGAAAGGCTAGAGCACAATAAGAAAGTAAATTATATCACTGAGCTAATATTTGCAGATAAAGATGTTAGAATCTTAAACTAATCCACTTGGGAAATAGTTAAATGAACAACTTAATAAGAGCAAGTCTCATCTCAGGCTATAGTCTACTCCTAAATCAGATTCATAACCCTTAAATGCAGGAACAGAATGTTTCTTCATAACTATATTGATGCAGTTAAAGGAGTTTATATATTTGATGCTTTCAGTAGATTTTAATCAATTTTTATTTTTTGGATTAAGCCTTCTGACCCTAAAATTGTATCTTAATGTAATGCTTTTTCCTGTTTTCACTTGGTTTCAATGAAATGTTTGTTTTTATTTACCAGGAAAGGCCGTTGTTTACCTTGTGGCTTTCCATCTGTTCTTTGTTATGTTTGTATGGTCCTATTGGATGACAATTTTTACATCTCCCGCTTCCCCCTCCAAAGAGGTAAATTAAATGTTGGTAAATTACCAAATGCCATAACTAATTAAGAAATTAATTTCCCTATGTTACCTTGGTTAAAACTTTATTACTTAATGCATTTGTTCTGTTTCCATTCATGAAATTTCATGGTAACTGTACGTAATGAGAGTCATTAGCCTATTGTCAGATACAACCCACTGACATAGCATAGTAAAAGACTGACAATAGTTATAAAATTTAGCTGTACTAACTTTTTTTCATGCTATGTTGTCTTAAAAAGATATTTTATATCTCAGTAAGAAAAAATTTAAGGGTTGAAATTGAGTTAGGAAGTAGAATTTATTTTTAAAAGCCATCTCCCTTTATACTTTTTGAGGCCTAAACAAATATGCTAACAAAAAGCATTTTGATTATGTGAGACAAGTTTTTTTAGTCTATTGTTTGTTAGACCTTAATATGGCTAATGTTTTTAGAGGTTCCATTTGGAAAATAATGTGAATATATTGGAGTATTTCAAAACCAGTATATCTCTCTTACTTGATGTATCTGAATTCTTCCTTCACCTAAAATTTAGTATAGCTAAGTGGTTGCAAATATATCCTCTAACGTTGACTTGTCTGAGTTTCATTTTCTGCTTTTACACATTAATGTTTCTGCGCCTGTTTTCTCATTGGAAAATGGAGCTAACCATAGTGCCTTTGTCTGTAAAATGTGTTGAGTAAGATCATTCATGTAAAACTTTTTAGCATAGTAACTTCCACATGGTTTGCATTCAGTGTCATTATTTCTCTTCATATTAAATTCATCAAAATTCCTTAAAAATTGTAGACTGCAGGTTTAAAAATAATACCAACTTCCATTTAGCTCCTTTTTTAAAAAATTTGTATATCTTTTATTTAGTTGTTCATCTTTGTTGTTCGGGTTTCAAACCTTGGTCCTTGGGATGTATGTGGACTGCACCTGCCAGAGACAGCAGACTTAACTGATAAACCACAAGGGCACACCCCCATTTAGTTTTTTAGTAGAATATAGATGCGGAAAAATATACATATCATAAATGTACCTTATTTGATGAATTTTCATGAGCAGAACGTATTTAAATAACCATAACCACCACCTGGTCCAAGAAACAGAATTTACCAACATCCATGCTCCCTTCCAGTCACCTGCTGCATGAAAAACTCTCTCCTCTGTTCTGATAGCATTGATTGGTTTCCCCTGATTTTGTACTTCACATAAATGGAGTCATACAGTATGTTTCCTGTGTGTCTGGCATCTCTCATTAACCTTACATTTGTGAGTTTCACCCATGTTGATGGATATAGTTCTTTTCATTATTAATTAGTATTCAATTGTGGTTTATAACTCAATTTATTTACCTGGTCTGCTGTTAGGCATGGGCATTGGGGTAGCTTCCAGTTGAAGATTGAAATAGGACTGCTATAAACATTCTAGTGCATATGCATACATACATACATACATGCATACATGCATGTATACTTCTGGGTGGAAATCTAGTAGTAGAACTGCTGTATCATATGTTTTGTGTACATTCAGCATTAGTAGGTAATAGCAAGCAGTTATTTTTCTATGGTACTGTTTTTAAAGGGTAATGCAAACCATTAATCAAATTTAGTGTTTCCTCAAATATATTCTGCAGATTTTTGTTGATAGTCAACTCTGAAGGTTTCATTACAATCTATCATACAATCTTAGTCTCTGAGATGAAAGGGACCTAATTATTAAATAAATTACTAGTAATGATAATTAAAATAGTATATATAAAAATAGTTCTCATAGGAAATAAAAGATAAAATAAGAAAAACAATTGTAATACTTTTGAGTAGTATAGAATAGAAGTTAAGACTCTGGCACTTATTAACTCTGCGACTTTGGAAACTTTAGCTGCCCATTAGTTCTCTTCTCTATAAAATGAGGATACTAGTACATACCTTATAGAATTATTGCAAAGACTAAATAATCTTGATTAATATTTAAGTAATAATCGTAATATGTAAAATGTTTAGAAAAATGCCTAGTATATAATAAGTGTGTTTATGTGTTGTTTTGTTTTGTTTTTTTGGTTGATTTGGCATTTTGCAGTACACCTAGATCTTAAGCATTTACATCCGCTCTATCTTTCATGCCTCCCTATTCCTGTAAGTTCAGCTGACTGTCAGAGCCTGTATCTGGTGGCCTGCTATGGCATAGAACTTAGGTTCTATCCTCTAGTATCATAATTACCTACTTACTTGTATGTATCACCTTATTAAATTATCAATTTATTTTAATAAATTGTCAGTTTTCTGAGGGCAAGGATCAGTTCTATGATGTTCTCCACTCTGTCCCTCTCCCCACTATCTAGCACATATTGGATGCTCAGTAACTGTTGAATGAATTAGTTACTAAATCATCAAGGACAGGTAAACTAAGCTGCCATGATAAGAATTTAGGGATCTCTTTCTAAATAGACTCACAGTGCGCTGACTGAGATGTCTTTCTACGTAATTGTAAATCTCTCAGGTACGAATGGTAACTGAATTAAAAGGATTCTGTAAGCTCAGAGGTTACAAGAACACATAAAGAAAAATTGATTTGATTAAGTACAGAAAAGCAAAAAACTATATTTTAGGGAAGTTGTTTTGAATAAATCATTTCTGAAATTCAGTCTGTAAGTACTTACTAAATAAGTACTATTTATCAAATTGTTCTGTGTCCTGGGAATAAAAAACAAGAAAACAAAACTAGATATAGTTTTTACATTTTAAAGGGAGAGACAAATGATAAGGAAATAAAATAATTGTACGTTGTGATTAAGTTAGGTAAATTTAGAACATGATATGGTTAACATAACAATAAAAACTATTATGGAGAAAAAGCTACTTTAGATAGTATGATTGAAGAAATCCCTGAGCAAGTGGCATTTAAACTGAGACCTTTATGTTGTATGTCTTTCCCTAAAGTAAATGATTTTGAAGGAAGAATCTTTGTTGTTTATTGCTGTTTATTGTTGTATACTGCTGTATCCCTTTTGTCTAGAACTAGTATCTGTTACATAGATTGGTAAATACTTGAGTAAATTAAAAGAAAAAAGAAAAAGAAAATGTGGTCCCTTCAGTACTCTAGCAGTCCTGCAGAGGTTGCCAGTCAGCTGCAAGATAAAAGTGATGCTCATTTCCATGACTTTTTCAAATAGACCCTTCATGAGTTAAAATCTTACTAACTTTATTGCCATGACTTCTAGAATTCTATACTCAAGTAATATATTTCCCTAAATAAGCCATACTACTTTCACATCTTTGTGCTTTCCATATACCCTAACCTTTGCCAAGATTTTCTTTCCCTGTCTGTCTTTCTCTAAGAATCATCTTTAAAACCCAATTTAGGCACTACTTGCAGGACACCCCCCTCCCCCACCTCTTCCCAAGAGAGCTTTTATTATACTTTGTAATGTGTTGTTAATGTGCTTACTCTGATTTTGTAGTTCATAAGTCTTTTTTACATAGCAAATATTCCTACTAGATTGTAGGAAAGTGCTTTTGAAGCCGGGGCTCTGTTTTTATTCTTGGATCCCCAGTACTGAGACAATACTATGCTCTTAATTACTATTTAATATGTATCTAAATTGAACCATCCAAACACTGAATTTAAAGTAATGGCATTTCATAGTTTTAATTCTGTTCAGTCATTTTTAATGAAAAACATACTCTGTGGAATAATTTCAAGAATCTAATCGATTTACCATTTCTGTACCATTCCTCATATAAAATATTGGTATCTCTTGAGATTTTCACTTGGATTAAACTTTTTATAATTTTAACCTTACTTAAGAAAAAGTGATTTTGGGATCTGGGATACTACCACACTTTAGAAGTAGAACAACCCAGGGAAATCGGTTCACATTTTAAGGAAACTAAAATTTTATTAGACTTCCTTCTACCAAATATGTATTTAACATTGTAACCATATGATTTTTATGCTCTATGAATGCTTCAGAGATGTGTAAAATCAGGGAAGAAACTTTTTAACAAGAAACTTGGGAAAGTGTTTCTTTTCTAAAAGTGCTCAAGAGGAGGGTATATCTCAGAATTGTTTCTGAAATTCCTTACTGCCTGGGATGTTAGATAAGTGACCTTGAAAGTCTCAACTTTAAGATTATATGAATCTTTTCAGACTCTGTCCTATTCATTTATCTATGCTGCTGCTTGTCTCTTCTAAGTAACTTGGGGATTTTGTGTGCCATGAAGACTTGATTGTAGGAGCCAGTCTAGGTGACCTAAATAAATTCTTCTACTTCCTGAACTGTGATATTTTGATCAGGTTGGAGTAACTGTGGTTAAAAAAAAAAAAGCAATATAGAGAGAAGCACATTAGTACTCCAAAGATTTCTATTTTAATATCAACTGTCAATAATTTCGCAATCTTAGAATGTTCCATAAACCAGAGCTCTTTTTATTATGTCAAATGATTGTCTTGCTTTTAGAATAGACTTAATTGATAAACTAATACTATTATTGATGATATGGTATCAAGAATATGTGCATTTATGGTATTGGAGTTTTAGCAAATAGACAAAAACCCCTTAAATGTAAAAAGGTAACTTAAAATTCCAGTTGTAATTCTTAGACCTTTTAAAGCAAACCCTATAAGTAACAAAAATTAGGAGCAGTACTGTTATAAAGCATGAGCAAGAGCCAGTCTCGAGTTGTTTTCATTTTTTTAAAATTCTGTGAAATAAAGACTGATAGAAACTTAAAGCTCCTGCTTACATGAAATAGAGGCATAAAACTGAGAGTTCTGGAGATACTGAAATGGTATGGGAAAAAAAAAAGAGTCCTCTCTGGGGAAACAAGGCTTTTGTAGGGAAAATGCTGTTTTAAAGAAATGAACTGTAATCTGGCCACACCATGGGAATAAAATTTTAGGAAGTGCAAACAGCTCCATAAAGGAATCTCTTGAAAAAAGGAAACCATGCTTGCCTTGGCCATCTGTAATAAGGATTGAGAAAGTATTACTAGTTAACTTTTAAAAAACAAAAACGGAGTAGTAAAAGAATAACATGTTGACCTCATTGAAACATTTGTCTAGAAAATAGTAGGACTCATGGCTGTGATTTAGCCTATTACCCAAAGGAGGTGAATATTTTTTTATAAATTATTTTTATTTTAGAATATTTATTGAGGTAGCTTTGATTTACAAAATAATATAAACTGATAGGTGAAGGCTTCCCATTCCTCAAATATATTCCAGTACACCCTGCCCACCACCACATTACCACAGTTCTTCACTGTTGTCTGTTGGACCCCACCAGCACTTAAAGCAAGTGAATCTTTTGATAGCCTTCCCAAAATGAAAAATCTCTTGACATTAAGTTTAAAACATAGAAAGGTTTGCTAACAGAAAATGTATATTAAGCCCTTTTGGTAGAGGAATTTAGTTTTCTCTGCAAAAAATAAAGATGCAAAAATATTTCTTGTTCTTTTCCATAATTAGTATAGAAGGTGGTATTTTTTAATCTGTCAAGGGTATGTAGTTTTATTAAAAGAATATTAATAGTTATTTCTCCTTTTATAGTTCTACTTGTCCAATTCTGAAAAGGAACGTTATGAAAAGGAATTCAGCCAAGAAAGACAACAAGAAATTCTGAGAAGAGCAGCAAGGGACTTACCTATTTATACCACATCGGCTTCAAGGAGTAAGAAAAGCAAATCTTAAGCTTTCCTTTCCAGAGAATTTTTTAAATATGGTCATTTCTGCCAAGATGCAGTTGCATTATTTCATTATTAAGTAGTTATTGTAATTATCATAATTGTGATAGCCACAAATGGCATCTGCAGGGACAGATTTTACTGTGTTCTCTGTCTTCTGTGGTTTTGCAAATATAGATATATGTGTGTATATTGATAATAGTTTTTTAAAGGGGCTCAATTTTATTTTATTAAACTAATTTTATTGAAGGAACATGCATTATAACATTTTATAGGTTTAAGTATACATCATCATTAAAAAAATCTATAATACAGTAAATTCATCATTATTTTTCCTTCACTATACAATTCAAGAAGTCTTGAAAGGGGTCCCTTAACAGGGAAAATGAAAAGAAAGATTCACCAAACCTCAGTGAAGACTGGTGATAAACAGGAAAACAAAAGCAGAAACAAAGAGTGCAACAGGAGAGACCAAAATAACACTAAGGGGAAAATTTTAAAAACTGTGCTATTAATCCCTTAAGGGACTCACTTTAATATGAGTCTGTTTTCTATGCGTATATTTTTTTCCCCAACTCAACCATCATGACTAAAAATTAGTTATTCTTAGCAAAGCCTTATTTGGAAATTTTGGTTTGAATTTGAATATTGTGTGCCATCACTGTATAATTTTAAAAAGTCAAGAATGTAATATGTGAATAGGGAGAAGTAAAAGAGGCAAAGGGGAAAAAACTTGTCCAAGGTTGTACACAGATCAGAATTTGAACTCAGGTTTGTCTAGTTCAAAAGCCATTGGTATTTTCACTGTCCCACTGCCTCCAATTAGGTACCTGACTGCTATAGCAACTTTCTTCTCTCAGGGTTAAGAGTTTTATAATAGGGATGAGTGGCTAGACCTGTTATTTAAATTTTGAAATTTAGTTTTTGTGTTTGTTTTGTTTTGGATTTGTTTTTCTAAAGGGAGGGTGGGGGCAGGAATGAAAGTTGAGTAAGCTGGCAGACAAGAAGAGAGAGGCAGAAGAAACATTTTTTTTTTCTCTTCAGTTTTGTCGTTCACATTGGTTGTTTCCCCTTCAACCTGGGACTTAAACCCCAGGCTATGTGACCTGCCCTCCTTTGGAGGCACTTGACCTAACCATTACTCTACCAGGGCACACCAGGAATTTGTTTTAAATTAGTATGACAAATTTCTCAAAGTCATGTAAATACATCTAATACTAATAGCTAATAATACTCTAAGTGCTTTGCAATCATTTAGTATGAACTCATTTGAATTTTAAAATAGCCCAATGCATTAGATACCAGTGTCTCTATTTGATAGATGAAAAAACAGACATGGAGAGATTAAGCAATTCGTTCAAGAGCATACAGATAATGTGTGAAAATATAAATATTTAAATCAATTCTAGATGCTCTGATGCCACACCCTCTATGCTTCTAAATTCCAAGGGCAAAGACACTTCATCATTTTGTAGTTAACATACAAATTTTGACTTAAAGTTATTTTAAGATTGTGCAGGTTTAAGGAGGGACTAGTTCATCAGCATTTAAATTTTCATGCATTTAATACTGTCCTTTTGCATAACTAACATATTGCTATATGGAATGGAAACATAAGTTTCAGGTCAAAACTCAGCTATTCCATTACTAAATTAGTCGCTTAAACTTTTTAAACCTTAGTTTTTTCATTTTAAATCAGAATAATAATACTGTACCTCTAGGTTAGATGTGAACTTACTTTAAATATTAGAATATAATAATAAATTTTAGTAAATTATACCTAACTTAAAATAATCTTTTCTGTATTTAATTATGAAAGGTCTGGTTTAAAATAATTCTTTGTAGTTGTAGTTCTGTAGATTAGATGTTTTTAACCCAAAGCCCAAGATTTCAGAGAAGTAATGAAATCCCTGAGATAATGAATATGCGGTTCATATAGTTTTCAAAGTAGCTTATTCATATCAAAATCATCTAATTTTAGAGCAGTGAATGTCCTAGAGAGTTGAATCAGTGGTGTAACATTTTTGGGGGAGAACTTGCCTTTTTACTTTTTTTTCTTGTAATAACAGTTTTACAAATTAAAATAAACTCATATGTATAAATTCCCAATATCTACAGTTTCCCCATTCCTTAGATATGTATATCAACACATCCTGCCTCCAACCACATCACCAAGTGTTCTTTACATTTGTCTGGTGGTTTCCACCAAAACTTAACCATCCCCTGTGCCCCATTTCTGTTCTTACTGATATTCTCAGTTCTATTCCAAGTGTCCTGAAGGGTTGGTATTGTTTCCTCTGTTCCTTTGTTATATCTATTTGCATTGCACCTGTGAGTGAGATCATCTGGTATCTTTCTTCTTTTGAATTATTTCTCTTAGTATAGTCTGCTCTAATCCATCCATGTTGATTCAGATGATGGGATCTCTTCTGAGGGCTGTGTAGTAGTCCATTGTGTGTGTGTATATATATATATATATATATATATATATATATATGTATATATACCACATCTTCATTATCCATTCGTCTGACGTTGGGCACTCAGGTAGTTTCCAGTTCTTAGCAATTTTGAATAGGGCTGCAATAAACACGGGGGTGCATAAATCTCTGTGAATTAGTGTTTTTGTATCTTTTGTATAAATGCCTTGAAGTGGAAAGGTGGGATGATACGGAATATTCATATTCAACATTTTGAGCAATCTCCATACTGTTTTCCATCGGTGTTGCACCATTTTGCACTCCTACCAACAGTGTAAAACTGTTCCCTTTTCCCCACATCCTTACCAACATTGGTTATTTACAAACTTTTGAATAATAGCCATTCTCTCAGGTAAAAGGTGATATCTCATTGTTTTCATTTGCATTTCCCCAATAACTATCCAATAGGAACCTCTTTGATCTGGCTGCTCACTATATATCCTCTTTGAAAAAATGTCTCTCCAATTTCTCTTCCCGTTTTTTTGAATGGATTTCCTGTTTTACTGATACTGAGTTTTATGGGTTCTTTGTATATTTTAGATACTAAGCTCATGCCAGAAATACAGAATGCAAGTATCTTCTCCCAGTTAGTAGGTTTTCTTTTTCTTTTGGTTATGTTTTCTTTTGCTGTGAAGTAGCTCTTTAATTTGATGCAATCTTGGTTGTTTATTTTTCTTTTTTTGTTTTCCTTGATACTGGAGTTGATTTTCCAAAGATCTCTCTAAGGCTGTTGTCATGGAATGTCTTTCCTATGTTGTCTTTAAAGAATTTTAATGTTTCTAGTCTTATAACCCAGTCTCTAGTATATTTGAGTTAATATTTGTGAATAGTGTTAAAGAGTGGTCTAGCTTCATCCTTTTTCATGGGGCTGTCTAGTTTTTCCAACACCATTTAGTGAAGAGAATTTACTTTCTGCATCATATGCTTTTCGCTCCTTTGTCATGGATTGACTGTATATGTCGGTCACTTTCTGATGATTCATTTCTATTCCACTGATCTGTGCTTTCGTTTTTCCAGTATCATACCTTTATGATCCCTTTTGCTTTGTAGTATAGCCCAGTGCTTGGGACTGTAATCCCTCCAGATTCATTCTTTCTTCTCATAATTGCTTGGCTACTCAGGGTCTTTTGTTTCATACAAATTTTAAGATTTTTTATTCTATTCCCTTGAAATAAGCCTGTGGGATTTTAATGTGGATTACATTATATCTATGTATTGTTTTAGGTCACATCACCATTTTAACGATGTTCATTCTGTCTAACCATGAGCAGGGGATATCTTTCCATCTCTTTGGTTCCTCTATTTCTTTTAAGGACTTGTAGTTTTCATTGTACTGGTGTTTCACCTCTTTTATTAAATATATTCCAAGATATTTGATTTGTTTTACACACCGTTATAAATGGTGTGGTTTTCTTAATTTGATTTTCTTCTAGCATGCATGTGAGCAAAAATGCAATGGATTCTTATGCATTGATTTTGTAGCGTGCCACTTTACTGTATTTGTTAATTAGTTCTTTTAGTTTTCTGACAGAGTTTGGGGGTTTTCAATATATAACATCATGTTATCTGAAGATGGTGATAGTTTTACTTCCTTTCTAATTGGGATTCCTTTTATTTCATTTTCATGGTAACTATTAGCTCTGGCTAAGACCTCCAGTATGATATTAAATAGCAATCATGAAAGTTGACAGCCTTGTCTTGTTCCTAATATGAGAGGAAATGCTTTCAATTTTTTGCTGTAGTCTATAGATGTGGCTGTGGGTTTATCGTATATGGCCTTTATTATGTTGATATATATACCTTGTATGCCCATTTTATCCAGGTTTTTTCTTATCATAAATGAGTATTGGATGTTGTAAAAGTTTTCTCTGTCCATGATCATATGGTTTTTCTCCTTGCTCTTGTAGATTTGGTGTATTATGTTAATTGTGTATTATGTTAATAGATTTACATATGTTGAACCATCCTTGTAACCCAGGGATAAATCTCATTTGGTCATGGTATATGTTCCTTTTGCTGCATTGTTGGATTTGGTTTGCTAATATTTTGTTGAGAATTTTTACATCTATGTTGACTAAAGATACCGGTCTGTCATTTTTCTTTTTTGATGATGCCTCTTTTATCTTTTGGTATCAGTGTGATGTTAGCCTCATAAAAGGTGTTTGGAAGTGTTAACCTGTTCCTCAATATTTTGGAAGAGTTTGAGAACAAATAGGTATTAATTATTCTCTGAAGGTTTGGTAAAACTCATTAGAAAAGCTACCTGGGCTTTTATTTTTAGGTAGACTTGTGATTACCTCTTCAAATTCCTTGTGTGTCCTTGTTCTCTTCAGGTGTTCCATTTCTTCTGGGTTCAGGCTTAGTAGACTATATTTTTTCTAAATCTGTCTAATCATTGATGTCGTCTACTTTATTGGTATGTAGCTGTTCATAGTAGTCTCAGGATGTTTTGTATTTCTGTGGTATCTGTTACAACTTCTCTTTTATTTCTGTTTCTAGTAATGACTTTCTCTTTTTTTCTTGGTGAGTATAGCCAACCATTTGTCAATTTTTATTTTTTCAAAGAGCAACCTATTGATTTCATTGATCTTCTGGATTGTGTTTTTGTTTTCTGTATCATTTATTTCTACTCAAAAATTTGTTATTTCCTTTCTTCTACTGACTTTTGGCTTTAATTGTTCTTCTTTCTCTAGTTGCTTTAAATGTAGGGTTAGATTGCTTATTTGTAATTTTTCTTGTTCCTTGAGGTAGGTCTAGGTTGCAATGAACTTCTCTCTTAGTACTGCTTTTGCTGTATCCGAAAGATTCTACTAGCTCATGTCTTCATTCTCATTGCTCTCCATGTATTTTTAAAATTCCTTTGTGATTTCCTCTTTTTACCCCATACATATTCAGAAGCATATTTAGTCTCCACTCATTTTGGAATCTTCCAGCTTTCTGCTTGTGACTGATTTCTAGTTTTTAGCCATTGTGGTCAGAGAAGATAGTTGGTATGATTTTAATCTTTGTAAATTTGTTGAGGCATGTTTTGTGTCCTTGAGAAAGTTCCATGCACACTTGAGAAGTACGTGAATTCTGTAGTCATTGGATAAAACCTTCAGTAAAGTTCTGTTAGGCCTAACTATTACAAATGGTCATTTAAAGCTGCTATTTCACTGTTAATTTTCTGCCTGGTTGATCTGCCCATTGTAAGTGGGATGATGAAGCCCCCGTCCCCCCGTCCCCCCCGCCCCGTCCCCCGCTGTTACTGTATTGCTGTCAATCTCACCATTTCTAATAAATTTTGGTGCCTCTTCATTTGGTGCCTTTATGTTTATAAGCATTATGTCTTCTTGCTGGATTTACCCCTCAGTCATTATAGATGTCCACCTCTGTATTTTGTAATGCTTTTTAGTCTTTGTTCTGTTTATGTTACTGTGGATTAGGTTTCTCTGCATTGATGACCTCGTATGGGTATCGATGTGCCCCATATAAGCCTGGGTCTTGGTTTGTACACTGTGGTTTTGAAGATTTTTATGGCAATATCTGTTTTTTTTGTTCATTTGTTTGGTTTTTTTAATTCTTTTGTGGGCCCTCTATTACAGTCCAAAAGTTCACTTTGTGGGCTTGGAGTTTGTGTTGGGAATGCAGAGCCTTCCCCCAGAGTCCCAGCTTCCAACCATAGTGACTGCCTTGCTTTTGGCTCACAAGTAGCAGTCAGGCTGCAGTTTAGCTTCCACACACACGCAAGGTGGCGGTAGTGGATTGAGTTGATAGTTTCTCCCTCTGGGAGACTTTCTTCTTCCCCTAAGCCAGAGAGTAGGATTTCCGGTGGGCGAGTCTTGCAGCTTCAGGGCAATAGGGTGAGAGGGGTTAGGTGTTGGAAATTCCCCTCTCTGCCTGCCAGTGATGGGGCGCCCATTGTAAATTTCTCGCTGAACCTCCTGTTCTAATCACCAGGGTACTGTACTTCCAACCTGCGCCTAGAACTTCTCCCCAGCCTCCGTGTGCCATTCACTAGGATTGTCTCATAGGGATAGCCTCATTGAACGACCTCTCTGTTGCTGTCGCTATTCTTGGGAGTGCCCTTTCTTCCACAGTTTCATCCCCTGTGCTGTGGCCAGAATCCTGAGTCTGAGTCTTTGGTGTAGCTTTGAACCCTGATATTTTTGCCTACCCTTGTTGTCGTGATTGCTGCTGTGTCTCTATAGCCTCTGTGCCTGCTTTTCCTCTGTGTTTGTTTCTGGAAAACAGGTAAATTTCTAGTTGCTTTGTGAGAAGGATGTGAGTCACTCTCCAACCAGGTCCTCATCTTGACAGGGTATGTGATTATTGATATGTAACTCTTTATTGCCATTTTGTAATTTTTCTTCTGGGTGTTGTTACAGTGTGTGTATTTGTCCTTCACTTTCTCTTCTTAGGTGAATGGGGTGTAGATATGTTTTGATTGGTTTCCCTTTTTGTTTTGTTCTTTGCTTTTTCACTGGAGATTACCCTGAGATTAGCATTAAGAATTCTGTGTTTATTTCCTATTTTTATTTGAAATCTGATTAGTTTTACGCTCATTTTAACCTTCTACATTTTTATTTTATTATTTTATTTATTTGATGTACACTGTTTTTAAGCGGGGATTCTTTATACTTTATAGAGAATCCTTTAGTACTTTTTGTAGAGCTGATTTTGTGATTAGTTCTTTTAACTTTTGCTTATCAGAAAAGTTTTTATCATTCCTTCAGTTCTGAGTGATAATCTCAGTAGTATATAGTATCCTAGGTAGAAAATCCTTTTCTTTCATCACTTTGAATGTTTCATGCCATTCCCTTCCGGCTTGTAGAGTTTTCAGTTGAGAAATCTGCTGTCTTATGGGAACTCCTTTGTATGTCACTCATTTTTCTCTAGCTGCTTTAGATTGTTTATCTTGTATCTTTGACATTTAGTTGACATTGTGTCTCGGTGTAGGTCTGTTTTGGTTTCTTTTATTAGGGACACTTTGAGCTTCCTGAGTCCTGTGGCTTGCTTCAATGCTCAAGTTATGGAAGTTCTCAGCTATTACTTATTCAAGTACTTTTTCTGCCTCCTTTTCTAAATCCACGCCTTTTGGGACCTGTATGATGCTACATTGTTCCTTTTGATGTTATCCTATAGGTCATGAATGATTACTTCATTTCTTTTCGTTCTTTTTTCTCTGTGCTGTTTTGCTTGAGTTCATTTTCTGCCCTATCTTCTATTTCACTGATTCTGTTGGAGGGGTCATCTATCCTACTCTTGAGTCCGTCTGTTGAGTTCTTCTGCTATAGTTTTGTTCACTTCTTTGATACCTTGCTTCATTTCTTTTCTCCTTTTTTGTTTTCTCTTTTTCTTCCTGTTTTTTTCTTGATTTCTATCAGTATGTTTATCACTGTTGCTTTTTCTTGATTTCTATCAGTATGTTTATCACTGTTGCCCTAAAGTCATCCTCAGGTAGCTCCATGTCTCTGTTGTGTTCAAATTTTCCAAGTTTCAGTCGGATCAGTCATTTCACATATATTTCTCTGTATCTTCATTCTTTTTGGCATTCTGTTAATGTTTCTATTGCTTAGGTTTCCCTGTATTGATGGCATTGTGTTGGGTATCGACTCACACCAGCGAAGTCTGGATCTTATTTTGAACACTGGGAATTCTTGAGTTGTGTGTGGCCTCACCACTGGTTGGATTTCTTGACATTTTTAGGTAGACCCTGCATTGGGACTGGAAAGTTCAGTCCGTGGGTTGTCGTTTGTGTGGTGATGCAGAGCCTTCCCACAGTGTCCCAGCTCTGAATAATTACAAACACCTTGTCACTGGCCCACTATCAGCAGTCGGGTGCAGTTTCCCCTCTACCCACAAGATGGCACTTGGGTATCTTTGAAAGTTCCTTTCGTTTTAAGCCCAATGGCTGAATTTTTGTTGGCCCTGGTCAGTCCTTTGATCAGAATGGGGATTGGGTAGGGGATGGGATTTCTTTGGCTGCCTTCCAGTTATGGTGCCAGCTTGTGTAATTCTCCACCAGGATCTCCGGTCTCCCTTCTGGCTTGTGTCAGGATCCTCTCACCCATTTGTGTCCTGGTCCCAACTGGGTGAGATGTCCCTGTCTTTAGAGCGACTACTGGGAAATTTGGTTCTTTTAGTGGTTCCACATGCTTCACTACTTTTTTCTCCTGAGTCTGGGAGTTTTGAATCCACCATGAGCTCTGAACCCTAACGCCTTTGCCTTATGACACCACCTTATGGTGGTGATTGTTGCCGCTGTCTCTTCAGCCTCCAGGCCAGCCCTTCCACGCTGTGTGTGTCTGAAGAATAGGTGATCTAGTAGCTCTGTGGGGAGTAGATCCAATGTGTCCTACCAGGGAGCCATCTTGACTCCTCAGTGATGTGAAATCTTTACATTTAAAGCTTTTCTGCTTTTCCTAATTATAATGACTTTACTCTAATCTGAGTAATACTCGTCATGTATCGAATATTACTTCAAAATTATGTTTAAGTGCTTTATTGGGTTTGCTTTTTTTTTTTTTTTTTTCTCAAAGAAATGCTGGCAGGAATGAAGGCAAGTAGGTAGAAAGACAGGAAACAAGTGCAGGAAGAAGCACCCTATTTATTTTTTGTTTAATTGTTCACATTGGTTGTTTTCCCCAGACTCAAGTCTAGAACTCAGGAATATGTGGCCTACACACCTTCGGAGGCCATTGCCCTCTACTCCTCCACCAGAGCTTGTCATTTTTTTTTTTTCAAGAGGAAGGAAGGTAGGTAGGTAGCAGACAGGATAAAAATGAGAAGAGGAAGAACAGTTTTATTTATTTTGCTGTTTATTTTCATTGTTCCCGAACCATGAACCAGGGTCCTTGGGCTGTTTGTGGGCTGCTCGGGCTTAACCCCTAATTCCCTAGGGTGTACATTGTAAAGAAATTTTTGTTAAAATTATAGAAGTAATACATGCCAGTGATTTCAAAATCAACATTTTTTTAAGGGCACCAAATGAAAGGTGAGTGTATCCCTAACTCCTCACATTATTCCCCAGGGATTACCATCTTTCTTAAAAATCCTTGCAGAAATGTTTTATAAATTAAATAGAGTATTGCAAAATCAATATACAATTAACAAATTATAATAATTAGAGTATATAGGTGTTAACAAGTCCAAGTTTGGTTACATACTTTTGAGCTGTGTAACTTAACATTGCTTCAAAATAGCACTTTGTGTTTCTCTCTCATATGTGTTATTTCACATCTGAGAAGTGGATGCATTTTACTGGGATATTAGACAATATTATTATTATTATTAGACAAAAAAATCACTAGATCTCTGTGTATGTGTGTACACAAACACACACACACATACACACATATATATGTTCTTTTTCCTCCCCAAAAATTATTTTTCAAAAATAAGTTCTAAATTTTACTATTTATTTGGGATAGGAGTAAGATGTAGAAAGTTGTCTCTTTTAAAAATAGAAAAGATTTTAGAATTTCCAAAACAACCCAAAAGGGTGCCTTAAAAATTAGATATGTTTGTTTTGTTATTTTACTGTAGATGCGGTTTTATAGTAGGAAAAAAGCATTTGATTTAGAAGTTTAATAAATCTGAATTCTACTATTAAACTGTGTTTGACCTTGTACAAATCACTTGTTTTCTTTGGATTTAGTTTTTCATCTGAGCATTGCTAGGTGGACTACATTACTAAAGTTCTTTCAGTCTCTTGACATATCAGTTTCTGAAGCTCTCTAGTACACCTTGATATTTTTAAATTGTCAGTTTTCCAGAGTTGTTTATATAAATAAATTTTATAGTCAGATTAACTGAACCAATATATCCTTCAACAACATTTTTACTTCTTAAATTTAGCCATCCGATATTGTGAAAAATGTCAGTTGATTAAACCTGACCGTGCACATCACTGCTCTGCATGTGACATGTAAGTGTTACTCATTTGCTTTCATTTAACCCTAGCCCTAGAAATTGGTGACAGAAGAGAAGGAAAAGGAACACTTTGTATACTTTTATGCTTAGCAAAAACACTTCATCTTCTCCCATTATTTGGTATGTGTGCAAGACTAATAAAAATATACCAGCTAGAATATATTTTGAAGTACTTTTTGATAAAAAGTCCTTATACCAGTTGATAGAATTTTCTTTAAATGTATTTCATATGCTTGTGTTTAATGTAATATTGATAGATAATAACCCTTTTCAGATAAATACTTTTATTTCCTGGTTTAAAAAGGCAGTTTTCTTCTTTTTATTATTGTCAATATTAAAACCCAACAAATCATAAAAATGTTTTCTTCAATGGCATCTGTGACAGTCCCAGAAAAACTTGCAAGATTTTATTTATTCCTTGTTTACTTATGAGAAGTTAGTGTACTGAAAGAAAGATCACAAGTTTGGGAATCCCAGCTAGTTCTAAACTTAGGTAGAAAAGTTATTTAATCTCTGTGTATTTGTTTACTCATTATGTTATTTGAGATGATTTGTGGTTTAATTTTATAAAAATAAAAAATATAGATTACATATTCTGGTGTAAAGGAAAATTTGGTTTTGTTATTTTCTGGTTAAAAATGCACAGTACTTATCCATGGGATAAAATTTTATGAAGTATATAGAAAAATAACCATCTACAAGCCCATCAGCATAAATATTTTGACATTTTCTTCTAATGTTTTATTGTTATGACTTGCAAATGTTTAAAATAACAATAGGGATTATCTGTGTTTCATTCTCTTCCACAGCTGATTTGTAAACTGGACCTATCTATCTATCCCTAATCTGTATATTAAAATATCGCTTGATGTTTTCAGTGCTATGCTCACAGCTAAATACCCAGTGTCAAAAATTATTACCTCTTACCTGTGAAAGTACTTGTGAAAATAACAGAAATTATCACTAACCTAATGTTTAGAGGGTTGCTAATATGTATTTGTTAAGGGAAAATTTTAAGTCAAATTTCCCAGAAATTAGAATCATTTTACTATATGGATTTTCTTATGCTTGTTTGTTTCTTAGATGTATTCTTAAGATGGATCATCATTGTCCTTGGTATGTATAAAAAACAGAGGAAATCACATATGAGGTTGGCAAGGCTACATGAAGAAAATTTAGAGTGATTTATTTCTGCATTCCTATATTTGAAGGTCAATTTAATTATCCATAGATATCAAATTGATGCAGTTCAATATTGATACATGTATCCATATTCATATCCGTATACATGTATGTACATGTTTGTGTTTAATTTTTTCTTTAAAAATACATTCTGATATTATTGATTATATTAAATATGTAATTAAGAATAATCGTGTTAAGACTTACATTAAAATTCCAAATTTCTTATAAAACTTATTAAAAGATACATATACACAGTTAAGACACCTCTTCCTACTTCCAAATGACTCATTTCCAAGTAATAATCATTAAGTTTTTGTATCTGTGTTCTTTGCTATAGTTATTATTATTATTGCTTATTGTGGGAGAAAAGAACATAAAATCCACTATTTAACTATTTCTAAGTTCATTAGTGTTAAGAATGTTCATATTGCTATGCAACCAATCTGCAGAACTTTTTCATCTTATAAAAACTGAAATTCTGTACTCACTAAATAGTAATTATCCTTTTACACCTCCTCCTAACCCTGGGGGTTAAATAGTCTATTTTTTGTTTCTGTGAATTTGTAATTTGTGAGTTTGTAATTTTATAGTGTGACTTTCTTTATTCTTTTAGGGTGAACAACTGTGTAGGATTTTCTAATTACAAATTCTTCCTGCTGTTTTTATTATATTCCCTATTATATTGCCTTTTTGTGGCAACAACAGTTTTGCAGTACTTTATAAAATTTTGGACGGTAAGTCTTTTTTTCCATCATAAACATATTAAGGCTTTTTAAGACACTATATTCGTAAATAATTACTTCATTTTTTATTATAAGCAGATATACTTTATATAATTTTACTAGTTTGAATTAATAATGAATCAGCATGCCAGCAAGGTTATAATTTACCTTCCTAGACATATTTATTTTATAAGTAAGTAATTTTTTCTTAAAGGAAAGGTGCAGGCAGGAATGAAGGTGAGTAGAGTTAGCCAGTCAGGAAGAGAGAAGAACAAGAAGTACTTTACTTTGTTGTTCATCTTGGTTGTTCCCACCAGCCTCAGGTTGAAAACTCTGGATCCTGGGATGCATATGGACGTCGCCAAACCACTACTCCACCAGGCGCACCAAGTAAATAAATAAATATTAGACATGTATAGTGAGGTTAGTTGATCCAAACTGTTTTCAATCACACTCCAACAATAGGCATATCATTTAGCGAAGTAATTTCTTTTTGTGAATTGGTGAAACTTAACTGCGGTTTTACAATAATAAAACTGAAATCTCCAGCCCCATATAACCACTGATCTATTTAAATCTCTCTGTATTAAGATATTAATCCTTTTTCTGTCAAGAGTTGTAAATGTTTTTCACACATTTGATTTATAGCTTATAACCTTGTTTTGTTTTTATTAACACGGTTTTATATTTTTACATTACTTCTATGTTTTCTGATTTTCTGATTTTTTAAATTTAAAGATAGTACTTTTATGATTCTGGCTTTAATCTACTCACTACAAATTATATGTTCACTCAGGGTTTCTTGTTTTTTGTTTTCACATTTAAGTCTTTAATTTTGAAGGAGGTATTATTAGGGTTAAAAAGTATTTTTTATTTATTCTTCCTGAAAACCCTATGACAAAAGCAAGTCATTCTATAACATTAACCTTAGAGAGGTCTTTGGAGACTCAACTCCAGTGACAAAGGAAACAAAAATAAAAATGAACAAGTCAGACTACATCAAACTAGAAAGCTTCTGCACAAGAAAGAAACTATCACCAAAGCAAAAATAAAGCCTGCTGACTGGGACACGATAGTTGCAAATCATTCATCTTACCTGGGCTTAATTTCCACAATACATAAAGAACTCATAAAATTGCAACAGAAAAACAGACAACCCAGTTGAAAAAATGGGCAGAGGAATTGGATAGACATTTCTCCAGAGAATACATACAATTGGTCAGCAGGCATATGTCAAGATGTTCTTCCTCACGTAGTGTAAAGGAAATACAAATCAAAACAAATGCACTATCTCTTTGAACCTGGGAGACTGGATATTACCTGAAAGTTTACAATTATTGATAAGGATGCGAAGAAAAGGGAAAATCTTTTACACCCTTACTGAGAGTACAAACTGTTGCAAACTTTATGGAAAGTATAAGCATTTTGAGGAAAGATTCCTCAAAAAATGGAAAATAGAAATCCCATATGATACCATCAGTCCATTTCTGAGTATTTACCAAAATCCCCCCACCAAAAAAAAAAAAAAACCCAAAACAGTAATTTGCGTAGAAGATACACCCTCATGTTTATTAAAAATTATAACTGCCAAGAACTGGACCTAAGGTGCCCATCATCAGATGAATGGATAAAGAAGATATGATGTCTATATCTATAGAGAGAGTAGAATACTACATCATCCTAAAGAAGATGAAATCCTGACAACATGGATGGAACTTGAGGGGATTATGGTAAGTGAGTAAGTCAAAAGGAGAAAGACAGATACCAGATAATCTCACTTATATGGAATATAAAGAAACAAAAAAACAGACAAAACAAAAATCAACTTTTCCACCTTGACAGTAGAACTAAAGTTATCAGTGAGGAATTGGGTGGAGGGTAGAAGAACATGTTGGTGGGTTCCACTGGGCAACAGTGAAGGATTTCTGGTAATTTGGTGGTGGACCAGGTGTGTTGTCATATATTTGTGGAATGGCAAACCTGCACATCTGGGTTTATATTATTTTGTAAATTAAAGTTACCTCAATAAATAATAAATACTCTATGAAGAGGTTTTAAAGGTGTAGCTTTTATTATAATCCAGGTGTGGTGAAGCCAAGCAAATCAAGAAATGACTACCATTGAAAAGATAGTTTTGTTAATTGCCATTTCCAAAAGAGGGGCATACCACATTATGCACCAGTCAGTCAACAAACGGGCAGGACCAGGGCCTTTATTGTGATTTCCATAGGAAAGGCAAGTTCAATCAGAGTTAACTAGTTTAGGATTAGGTAGTTTGAATAATTTTGGTATTCTCTGGCCATAGAGCCTATTCCTGGTTATCTGATACCTATCTCAAGTTATTAGGACAGGAGAATATTGTCTCCTAGTGTGTAAGAACCAGATAGAGGAAGTGGTTTGGAGTATAAGCTTTGGGTTCGTTTATGTATGAAAAACACATCTCTTATTCAGTGGATAGCCCTGGAAATCTCTCTTCAGTTAGCAAGGCCCCAGCTGTCAGAGCATCACGAATACAGAAACATAGTTAATGCCGAAGAAGCTATTGTTATTCCGATTCCATAATTAGAAACAGGTTGGAGAACTTAGCATAATGTTAATAGCTTAGGAAGACAAAATTTTAAAGTATAGCTGTCTATTTCAACATCTAAATACTTTCTACAATGACTTGCTTCTCATAGTCATAGTTGGAAAGAATTAAAGCACAAATATTTTCCCAGGCAATATCTATACATATTAGATGAGTTTTCATTAAAAGAATATTAGATTTTTAAAGTTTTAGTAGTTAAAACCAGGATGTACTAGTACTTAAAATGCTTTAGGGCATATTAGAAAAGAACACTCCAGTTCTTTGTTTTCTCACCTACAAAATTTTTATCTCTATTGTTCCTCTACCTGGGTAACATATGTTCAGTTTACAACCTGCTAAGCTGTATTCAGTTGCCCTGTTTAAATGACTGGGATTCAGTGACAGATTAATTAAGTCCTAATGACAGGTATATATGTGTATGTATATGTACACACATACATTATGTATATATTTGAAGATATTTCACACATCTTTATAAGAAATCATTATTTGTATGTAATGGTTTATTAAAGACTATACATTAACTTTTTAGTTTCATCATTAAATGTAAATTACCTTTTTCTCTATTCAATGTTTAGGGTATATCAGTAAACAAGATGGAGTTGTATCTGTATGACTTACTTTTGAGAAGGGGGAAACATATATAAAATAAGAAATGTATTTTATATATTAGAAATGTATTTTATATATTAGAAAAACACTATAAATAAGAAAATAAGAGCAGGTTAAGGGATGTGCAAGTGTATTCAGGTGGATATGATGAGAGTTGCAGTACTAAAAAGAGTGATCAGGCATTTCCAATCAAGATGGTAACCTAGTAGGAGTGAGGCCCATATCCTCCCCACAGAGCAAGTAGGAAATTGCCTATTCTCTAAAAATAAACACTGAGTAAAAGCAGGCTCTGAGTCTTTAGAGACACAGCAGTGGTTATAGCCACAAAGGGTAGGCAAAAACATCAGGTTTCAGAGGTACACTGCAAATTTGGTATTTGGACTGTGGCAGAGGCAGATCTGCAGGGAGAACCCCGCCTCACAGTTGCAAAGAGAGCAGCATCTGCCTAACAGGACAAGGACATATTGCCAGGGAAGAGGGTCTTGCACAAGGCAGAAGGAGTACCAGTGTTCCAGTAGTTTGAATGGCAGCCCTAGAAAGAAAATTACACTGGACACTGCACTAACTGAATACACCCAGGGGAACACCCCACCTGAACCCATCCCTTGATATTGCACTAGAACTGCAGAACTTCCACCCCCAGGCTTAAAGGCAGAAGAGTCTCCCAGAGGGAGAAACTGCAAGCCCTACCCACTACCACCACCTGGTTGCTCGTGAGTCAAAAACAAAGTGGCCATCATGGTTCAGATATGGGATGCTGGGAGAAGGCTGCATCCCCCACACAAATTCCAACCCCAGAGGCAGAACTCGAGCCCAAAAATAAGGTCCACATACAAACTTCAAGAAATCCAATCAGTGGTGATACCATGAAAGTCAAGAAGTCCCATTGTTCAAACCAAAATCCAGGCTACTTGGTGCAAGATCATACCCTACACAAGACCATCACTGCGGGGAAACCTAATCCACAGAAACATAAGCAGAATGCCAAAGAGAGTAGAGACACAAATATATGTGAAATGATGGATGTAATAAAAACCCCAAGGGTAAATCTGAATGCAACAGACTTTTGCAGACTACCTGAGGATGAAATTAGGGCAACAGTGATAAACACTATACACAAGGAAATCAGTAAAATAATAGAGGATGAAAAGGAGAACAACAGGAAAAGAAATGAAGCAAGATATCAAAGAAATGAACAATATTGTAGCTGAAGCATAGAACTCAATAGAGGGACTCAAGATTAGGATGAATCAAGCTTCCAATGTAGTAAATGAGCTAGACGATAGGACAGGAATGCACTCAAGCAAACCAGCAAAAAGATGAAAAAATACAAAGAAATGAAGACAGCATTTGAGACCTATGGGATAAC
>RJWH01000309.1:266394-353463 GCA_004363575.1 Solenodon paradoxus
AAAAAAAAAAAAAAAAAAAAAAAAAAAAAAAAAAAAAAAAAAAAAAAAAAAAAAAAAAAAAAAAAAAAAAAAAAAAAAAAAAAAAAAAAAAAAAAAAAAAAAAAAAAAAAAAAAAAAAAAAAAAAAAAAAAAAAAAAAAAAAAAAAAAAAAAAAAAAAAAAAAAAAAAAAAAAAAAAAAAAAAAAAAAAAAAAACCCACATCATAGGAGTTTCAGAAAAAGAGAGAAACGGGTCAGAAACTTATTTAAGAAATAATAGCTGAGAATTTCCCTAACCTGAAGAATGAAGCAAGCCTCCCAGAAAGCTCAGTCCCTAATAAAAGAAACCCAGACAGACCTACACTGAGACACATCATCAAAATGTCAAAAATACAGATTAAGAATCATAAAAGCAGCTAGCGAAAATGAATCACATACAAAGGAGTCCCATAAGATTTCTCAACTGAAATTCTGCAGACTTGAAGGGAATGAATGATATATTCAAAATGCTCAAAGAAGAAGATACTATACCCTGCAAGATAATCATTCAGAACTGATAGAATAATAAACTTTTTTCCAAAAAGCAAAAGTTGCAGGAATTCATCACCACAAAACCAGTTCTACATATAGTACTAAAAGATGTGCTATTAAGTGTAAAGAAACCCCTCTTAAAAATAGTAAGACAGCAATTATAAAAAGTAGTAAGAGAACAAAAATGTAGATGGGCATAATGAGTGTCAGACTAATATGCCTTCAAACAAAAATAGGAAATAAGCATAGAAATCTTAAGGGTAACCTTGAAACACATCTCTAGGGGAAAAATGAAGAAAACAAAAAGGGATTTCAGTCTAAACATAACTACACCCAACCCACCTAAGAAGAGAAAGAGCAAAGACACTGTCTGGACAAAAACAAGTCAAATTGCAAAATGACAATAAACAGCTACATAGCAATAATCACTCTGAATATTAATGGAGTAAGCTTAACCACTCAAATGACACGAGCCAAATGGATTTAAAAGCATAACTCAACCTGCTGCATTCAGGAAATGCACCTTCTTTCAAAGATAGACACAGATTTAAAGTCAATGGTTCGAAGACAAGCCTATAGGCAAAAAATAAATCAGGAAGAGCTATACTTACATCTGGTAAAAGAGACAACTCAAAATATAACAAAAAAGAGAGATGGACATTATATAATGATTATGGGGTCAATCCAGCAAGAAGACATAATGCTTATTTAAATATATGCAGCAAACCACTATGGAAAGCAGTATGGATATTCCTAAAAAAATTGAAGATGGAAACCCCATATGATCCTGCCATCCCACTTGCTGGTGTTTTACACTAACTCATAGAGATTTATGCATTCTCATGTTTATTGCTGCCTTATTCACAATAGCTAAGAAGTTTAAACTGCCCAAGTACCCAACATCAGATCAATGGATAAAGATGTAGTATGGAATACTGCGCAGCCTTTAGACAAGATGAAATCCTGTCATTTGAATCAACATGGATGGATCTAGAGGGGTTTGTACTAAGTGAAATAAGTCAAAAGAAGATGGATACTAAACGACCTCACTCTTAGGTGGAATGTGAATAAACAAAGGAACAGATGAAACAAAACCAATCTTTGAACACTTGGAATTGAACAGTGGTTATCAATGGGGACTACAGCAGAGTGACGAATATAAGTGGTGGCAGATCCCACTGTACAATGGTGAAGAACACTTGGTGATTTTGTAGAGGGCAGGGTATGTTGGCATATATCTGAGGAATGGGGAAACTGCACATACAGGGAACCTATATATATTATATATATGAGTTTATTTTAATGTGTAAAATAGAAGTTACTGCAATAAAACATAAAATCATCATTGTAGACCTCAGTAATAACAGATTTAAGCAAAGACCTGAAGGAATATTTGAGATAAGAACGTTTATGTACCTAACATGAGTACCTAAATATTAGCAAGTTAAAGAGATAGGCAGTTGTACATAGTCACTGTAATACCCATTTCATCAGTGGATAGGTCATCCAGACATAAAATTAATAGGGAAACATTGGCCTTAAACTATACTTTAGACTACATAGATGTAATAGATAAAAGCAAGAGAAAACATTTTTCCTAAACACATGGAACATTCTCCAGGATAGATCATGTTAGGCCACAAAACGGTTCCTAAGATGAGTGAAATCATATCAAGTATATTTTCTGATCACAATTGTCTGAAACTATTACACAAAGAAATCTGGAAAATTCACAAATATGTGAAGATTAAACAGCATATTGAATAATCAGTGGGCTCTTGAGACAAAGGAAAATAGAAATATAGAAAACCACAATTTAAGAGATGAAATAAAAGCAGTTCTAAGTGCAAAGTTCACAGAAATGACAAGGAACCAAAAGAAACAACAACAACAACAAAAACATAACCTAAAGTTAGAAGGAAGTAGCACAGATCAGAATCAAAAAAAAAAAAGAAAGAAACTAAAAAGACAATAGAAAAAGAACAGTGAGGCTGAGAGCTGGTTTTAAAATAAACCTATACCCAGACTTACCAGAAGAGTGGTCTCAATTTAGTCAGAAATGAAGGACAATACCAGAGATAGAAAAAGAATCATAAAAGGCCAGTAAACAATTATACAACCAAAATTTGGACAACCAAAAAGAAATGGATAAATTTCTAAAAATACAAGTTGCTAAAGCTAAATCTTGAAGAAATAGAAACTCTATATAGGCTGACTGCTAGTTAGGAAATTGAATCAGTAATCAAAACCTCCCAACAGTCAGTGTCACTGGTGAATTCTATGAAACATTTAAAGAAAGAACTAGTACCAATACCAGTCTCCAAAAATATACATGAGAGAGAATTCTGGAAACTCATTTTTCGCCAAGGATGCCACCATAAAATTAAAGTATAGGCCAAAATACCTGATGAACATAGATGCAGAATTCTTCAACAAAATATTAACAAAGCAAATTCAGTGATACATTAAAAAGATCATGCACTGTGATCAATGTATTCCAGGGGTGCAAAGATGGTACATCTGTCAACCTGATACAGCACATTAACTAAAAATAAAAATCATATCCTCTCAATAGATGAAAAAAATTGGCAATTTAATATCCATGTATGTTAAAACACTCAAGTGGATATGGAGGAAAGATCGATTAACATAATAAAAGCCATACAGCTAAGATTAGGAATGGGACAAAGATGTCTACTCTCACCATTTTTATTGAACATAATATTGTTCCAACCAGGACACTTAGACAAGAGAAATAAAGGAGGAAGAGAAAGCACCCAAATCAGAAAGGAAGTAAAACTGCGACTATTTGCAAATGACTTGGTATATAGGGAAAGCCCTAAAGATTCCACACAGCAAAAATCTGTTAAAATTAGTAAACAAATCAGTACAGAATATGGCATACCCTGATGGCTCACACACTAAGCCAACAACGGGTTGTAGACCATGTTAAGCCTGGGGAACAACTAAAAAACAAAGTATTTTCTCCTAATCCTTCTCTCCTTCCTTAAAAATTCCTTCTCCTTTCCCTTCTTTCCTCTTAAAAAAATATAGTACAAACTAAATTAATATATAAAAATGTTTCATTTCTATACATTAATATAAAACTCAAAAATTAAGAAAACAGTTACATTTACAATTGCATCGAAAGGAATAAATTTTCTAGGAAGTTTAAATTTCTAGGAAATTTAACCTAGGAGATAAAAGACCTCTATACTGAAAGCTCTAACGTATCGAAAGATATTCAGTGCTCATGGGTTGGAAGAATTAATATTTTTTAAGAGTCCATACTACCCAAAGTGATCTACAGATATATAATGTGGGAAGGACAGTCTTCCGTAAATGGTGTTGGGGAAAATGGATATTCATATGTAAAAGAATGAAACTGGATCACTGTCTTATACCATTCATAAAAATTAACTCAAACTGGATTAAGAACTGGAAGTTAAGCCCTGAAATCATAGAACTATTAGAAGAGAACATAGCTGTTAAGCACGTTCATTTATCTCTCGGTGATTATTTTTTTAATGAGGTAACGAAAGTAAAGGCAACATAAAAGTCAGACTGCATCAAATGAAAAAGCTTCCACACATGAAAGGGAATCATCAACAAAATGAAAAGGAAGACTATCAATCGAGAGAAAAATGTTTGCAAATTATATATCGGGTTAGAGGTTAATTATCCAAA
The DNA here is from genome assembly GCA_004363575.1 of Solenodon paradoxus. Taxonomy (NCBI): domain Eukaryota; kingdom Metazoa; phylum Chordata; class Mammalia; order Eulipotyphla; family Solenodontidae; genus Solenodon; species Solenodon paradoxus. The sequence continues at coordinate 270,591 of RJWH01000309.1, forward strand.
ATATGTAAGGAACTCTCACAACTCAATAACAACAATAAAATCCAATTTGAAAACCGGAATGCCTAATTAGGCATTTTTCCATTGAAGACATACAGATAACCAATAGGTGCATAAAAAAAAGGTGCTTAGCATCACTAATCACCAGGAAAATGCAAATCTAAAAGCATAGCAGGATACATCTCACACCTGTTAGAATGACATCAAAAAGATAAGAAATAATAAGTATTGGTGGGGTAGTGGAGAAAGGGAAACCCTTGTACACTATTATTTGGGTTGTAAATTGGTACAACCATTATAGAAACTGGAGATTTTTATAAAAATTAGAAATGAAACTACCATATGATCCATCAGTTGCACTTTGGATATTGCACTTTCCTTTGGATATTTATATATATATATATATATATATATATATACATACCATTATATTATATACCTGAAACTAATATGTTATATATGTCAGTTATATCTTCATTTTTAGGAAAAGACTGATTAGAGTAGACCAGTAAGAAGGTAAGATTTAAACAGAGAATTAAAGGAAATTGTGGATATCTGAACAAACATTCAGAGGAAACATGTAAACTTTAAAGCAAAGGCCCAAAAGTAGGGGCATCCCTACCCTGTTTAAGTAAAACCGGGAGGCTAGTGTGCCTTGAATAGAATGAGCTAGCGTGAGATTTGGGGAAGCCTAACAGGCTGAAAAGTGTTGTAAGGACGGTGGCTTTTATTCTGAAATGGGGAGCAGAGGAGTAGCATTATCTGACTAGAACAGATCACTATGGTTGTGGATCTGAAACTATTGTCTTGACATCTCTTAACAACTTTTCAATCAACAGTGGATCCAGATAGACTATACATCTAGGTTATACTCTATGGTGTTTTTGTTTTTATTCCTTCCACCCCTCCAGAAGGGACAGGAGGAAAAAGTATCTTTAGTTAGTTGTTTATTTTGGTTTTTCATCCCAGCTGAGTCCCAAGCCCAGGTTCTTGGGCTGTCTGTGTTCTGCACAGCCCATGTCTCAGCTGCCTGAACCACAGGGGTAAAGCTACCTTTATACCTTGTGGTGTAAAGGTTCCCCATCCCTCATATATATGTCAGCACACCCTGCCCTCCACAAAATCACCAGACTCCATGAAGTCTGAACATTTATGAAATTGCCTGATAACCCATATCTCAAAATATATCCCCATTGTTAAGCAACATACAACAGTAGACCAGAGAGGGGCAAGTGATGGTTCCTTAGAAAGTTGTAATAGTTTTTCCAAAACTACTAAGCAGAAGAGTTTTTTTGTTGTTACGTTTCGAATCTACTTGCTGGTTCACTGTTGGAATAGCAGCTCAGTCTGCCTCCTTTGACTAAGCACAGTTCACATATAGCCTGAGAACCTAGGTTTGTGTCCTAGGTCTGGCAACAGCTAAGATGAACAACTAAAATAATAATAAAATGCTGCTTCCTCCTCTCCCTACCTGCCTGCCTAATTGCCTTCCTTCCTGCTTACACTTTTCCTTTAAAAAAAAATTGTTTGCTAAAAAACTTTAATTTTATTATTTCCTATATATAAAAAAAAAACTGGGTAGAAAAATGTGTATTCAGAGTATACATGCAATGTGCTTGAAGAGTTAAATGTTCTGTTTTCTTTTTGTGTTTCTTGAGAAAATTTTGTGATAACCTTTAAAGAGCAACATCTTAAGTTTCCTTCATAACACAAGATTTATAAAACTAGTATTCAGGGTAATTTTGTATAAAAATTGATTTCTTAATACATTGTCTCTATTTGTACAAGCTGTGCCGCAGGAAATCTGCAGAGAGTTGTCCAAAGGTAAAATATATGATTGCCATGACATTCTTTTCATTTTTTGTGACACTTACACTGTATATGAGTAATACTCATTTGCTTTACAAGATAGACTAGAGAACGATTACTTGATATGTTTTAAAGGTATTGTGGTTACTCTGGGGGAAAAGAGAAAAAGATTAATGTCAGAATAATTAATGCTAAAAATCTTTCTTTTAACCTAGAAATGTTTAAATCAAGCAAAACCACTTCATGTTGTAATAATCAGTGACTAGCCTATACAGTTTTAAGAGCTAACACTTAAAGAATTCTTCCTTCTAAGAGACACTAGTTGCTTCTAAGTTAACACTTTACTTCTGTTAGAATTAATATAGCCATAAGAATTAACAAAGAGGCTGTTTTTACTCACTAATACCTTGTGGTAAATTTAGAAAAACTGCTTATTATCTAAATAATCTCTGTGGAACCGAACCAAGGATTTTTAAAAAAGGTAGACATCAGAGCAGCTGAGAACATGGGCATATTTGTAGTGGTTTTCCAAAAATTGAAATTGAAGTACAAAAATAAACATCACAATTTCTAGTTAGTGTATATAATTAATATAATTAGATATTTTAACATCAGTGGGGAAAACCCTCATATATCCTGCATATACCTTGAATATATATGTAAAGTACAAAAGAAAAATTTTAGGTAAAAGAGTTTTTATTTTCACTGAAGGTATTTCTTAAATTTTTTTTTTGTTTAAAGAGTCACTTTTTAAATGATTCTTAGTGACTTTTTACATAAGCATACTCCTTTGGTAATACCAGTTCTCTTCTTTTGGAGATGATGGTTTTGAATATGTCATCTAATTTATTTTCCTTCTCATAACTGGCAACTTTTTTGGTAGATTCAGCAATCTTTAAGAAGAATCAAATAGTAAGAGTATATTTTAGAGATTGACTGTCCTCAAAATAAACTCTTCTGTTTCTTCAGAATGAACTCTCAGATACGCGAGCAAAATTCCACGTACTTTTTCTTTTCTTTGTATCTACCATGTTCTTCATCAGCGTCCTGTCACTTTTCAGCTACCACTGCTGGCTAATTGGGAAAAATAGAACAACAATCGGTAAGTAGTTTCAAAGAAATCATAATTAGAGAAATGACCACGAAATAAATATGAAATCTATAGAACAGTAGTCAAACAATAAAGAAATATAAAATAATTGTGTTAAATAGTTTTGTGACTAGATAAGTACAATGAACATATAATAAATATAAAAGTTTATTGCTTTGAAAGATGAGAAAGTGAAGTTGACTTGTGTATTTTCGTAGTGCATTGTATTTATAAGAGAATTGATTATTTTATAATTTTAATACTGTTTTCTGCATTTAAACAGTGTCCAAACTTGAAAGATACAGTAGATTTATATTTTATAAGGAAGTTTATTCTGATTGAAAAAAAAATAGTTTTTAGTCCTTAATTACAGCTTATTACTTATCTAAAACTAACATTCTTGGCTTTTCCCAAAATTGATGTCATAGATGATTGACAGTCATTCCATAATTATGGCTAAGGAATCATATTTTTTGTTTTGCTTTGCTTTGCACATTAAAATAAACTCACATGTAAAGTTTCCCTATCCCTCATACATATTTCAGCACACCCTGTCCTCCACCAAATCACCAAGTATTCTTCACCATCATCCAGTGGTTCTACCACCATTTCTTCCCTGCTCCCCACCCTCCTGTCCCATTTAAGGTGTTTTTGACATACTTAATCAACTGCAGCTTTACATCAGGTTGACAGTAAAACATAAATTATGTCACTAACATCAGCATTCATTTCACTTCTTTGCTCATTTTTCAATGTGAAGATACAGGGGAAGAATTGAGAGAGAATATCTCTTTAATTTGTTACCCTCTTCAGAGAATATCTTGCCATCACCTTACCTTTATTAGAGATGACAGAAAGCAGCCACATGCAATTACACAACAGTTAAATTATAAGAGATTTCACATAGAAAGTAATTTCTTCTTTTCAAAATTAGGAATTCTGATAATGGTAGGTCCATTTTCCCATCTGGCATTATTCAGTTATCTCTAAATAGTATCTAACTGCTTTAAATGGTGTGAACACTTCACTTTGCCAGTTGCCATCAAGATGCCGCTTTGTTTCCAAACCAGTCCCTATAGGTATTGGAGAGGTGATTGCTCCTGTCTTACTAGTGACTACTATAAGAAATGCATCGTTTCATGTCATGATGTAGTTCATGCACACATGCTTTCATGATTATGTCAACAAGCAAATATATTTCACAAAACTTCATTAATCCCTACTATTTGCAAGGTACTCTTAATATCTCCTGCTCTAGTTCCTTGAAAAGAAATTCTGATTACAGACCAGTATTTTGATTTTATAGCTTATTAAGGTGTTTTAACCCATGCTTTCAGAAAACATTACTCTACCACATCACTTCCTTTATAGCCTCATCTTCCTTACCTCTGGTCTTTGACTAGTTCTCCATTGTTACTTCCAGTTGGTGTTCTGTCTTTTGGGATATTACCCTTCACAACCATTACCTACCTACCTTGTGATCATTTCCCATTTAAAGAGTTTCTATGTTCCAACTAATTCGATCATGACAAATAGGCAAGTTGGCCAATCATTTTCCATAACCAAAAGTGAACTTTTTAATCACTTGGAACTGAAGAGTCTCTGAAATTTTCAGCTTGGATTTTCCAATCTCTGACTGTATCTTTATCCTTTCAGCTCTCCTGTTTTCTTTTTTTTTTTTTTTAAAGGAAAGTTGCAAGTAGAAATGAAAGCAATTAGGCAGGCAGGCAGGAAGAGAAAAGAGTAAGAAGCCCTTTATTTTATTTAGTTGTTCATTTTGGTGGTTCCCTTGACGGCAGATGTAAACCCAGATTCTTTGAGTATACCTTGACTGTGCTTGAGAGGTGGCAGACCCAAGTGCCATCCCATCATGGCCCACTGACTCTCCCTTTTTAATACTCTAATGTACTTCCTTTTTTAGATCACTGATTCCTGCATTCTCCAACATGGAGGAAATATTGTTCCAAGTGTTAGTTTCCCTTATGGTTTCATTTATCACCCTTTTCCATTCTAATCATATAATAAAAAACTAACAACTGTTAACAGTACCCTCACCTGCCCCTAAGCTTTCTCATTGTAATTCATTTGTTCATCTACAACCTGGGTTATTCCAGCTGTCCATTTTATCAGTATGTACATTGGCCCTGCAGAGAGCTTGTGAAGGTAAACTCACTCCCATAGAGATTACTACAACTCCAGATTTAAAGTCTCAGACCTCACTTAACCCCTTAGAACTCTACTTGGCAGTGTATTTCTGATAAGTTTCATCACCTTATTATCCACAACAGTCATTCCAGATTTTCAGCATTCTCCCTAATTTCTGTACCCATTTATGAGCCCTTCATAGAAAAATTAACTGATTTTGACACAAGTGAATTCTTACCTTCCCACTTTATAACCCCACACAAACATTTCTGCTTTCATAGCCACTGCTGTCACACTCCCTCTAACTTATGAGAACAAGATGTGTTTTCTTTTATCTAAGATTAATCTTTAGAATTCTTCTAGATGCCATGAAATTTGTTCTAGAATTCTCTTTTATCAGTTTTCACTTTTCTGTTTCATTAACCTCTCAATCTCTTCCTTGTGTCTTATCTCTGACTTTTAGAAGATGCTAAAATACCATTGTATTTTTTAATTTTTAAAATTGTTCTTATGAAACATATTTTTCTTTAGTAATCATTCTACATCACTTTAAAACCAAACTTGAAATAATAGTCTCTAATTACATTTGCTTCTTTTTCTGTTATTCATTGTTCGAGACCATATATGAACTCACTTCCTCTATGTCACCAGCCTCTACCACCACTCTCAATACACACACACACACACATACATACATATATATTACATTATAATTGTACTAGACTATGTTAGACTATAGATTCTTTGGTAGAATTTCTTTCCATTTTTTGGATCTCATTTAGCTGGTACTATGCCATCAGATACATAGCAAGGATAAATAATAAGAAGTTGCAAGAGTTAGAATATTATAAATATTTATTTTAAATTATGTTTCTAGCATTTGAATCAAAGATATAAAGGAAGAAAATTGGCTCTTTCCATTATTCCTATAATTTTTAAATAAATAACTTTTTTAAATATGTATAACAGAATCATTTCGTGCACCCACATTTTCTTATGGACCTGATGGAAATGGCTTCTCTCTTGGATGCAGTAAAAATTGGAGACAAGTCTTTGGTGATGAAAAGAAATATTGGCTACTTCCAATATATTCAAGGTAATCTATTAAAATGCAGTTCTCAGAAATTATGGAATCCGTGATAGTTTCTGTATATCTGCTTAAGTGTCTTAAGATTCAGAGAATGTAATGTGTAATAACATTGTTATATAGGGCCTTGAGAATGTATGGAATGTTTATTTTTCAGTGTTAGGGAAAAGGGTAGTTTGAGCATATTTCAAAAGTTAAAAAAAGATGATTCATAAAAAATATTTTTCTTTCAAAATGAAAATAAATTGTTTTAAGTAGGCAATATAAGAAGCTATAATTATTAACCATTCTATAATCAAAAATTCTGTCACAGATTATATAGTTATAACTTAAAGAACCAGTACATAATGCAATTTCTTACCCCAAATCTGAATAAGTTCATGATGATTCATAGTTTGCTTTTCACCCACATTTCTAGCTATCTTAAGCATTAATACACCAAAATTATTATAGAAAAGGAAAAAATATTTGAAATTCACGTGATCTATTTGTACATGCTTAGGATCTTGTTCCTTAATTAATTGTATTGACTATTTTTTGGTCAGTGAATGACTTACTTAGCCTTCACTTTAGAAAGACATTTTTGCTTGGTATAGAATGCTTCTCTGCCTTCTGGCTTACATTTTTTCTGACAAGGTCACTTACCTTTTTTATTCTATATGTAATGTGTCTTATTTTTCTGGCTACTTCTAAGATTTATCTTAAAATCTTAAGATTTATCGCTAGTTTCATGAAATTTGACTACAGTGTTCCTTGTTTTGTTTTCAGGCCTGGTTGAGCTTCTTGGATCTGTGATTGTGTAACTTAGATCAAATTTAGAAAATATTTTAACCCATTATTTATTCAAATATTTCTTCTGTCATCTTTTCCCTCTGTCTACTGCAGCGGTTATATTTCTGTTAGTTCACTCAAAGTTCTAACATAACTCACTGAGGCCTGGTTCATTTTCTTAAATTAATTTTATTGAAGGAACATTGCATTATAATTATAACATATAAGTTTAAGGTATACATCATTGTTATGCCAGGTCCATTTTTAGTTCAATCTTTTTTCTGTTTCATTTTTGTAGAACCTATTGCTCTGTCTTCAGTTTACCACTTTCCTGTGTACTTTATTGTCTGTCCTGTGTTATAAGGTTTTTCACTCTGGCTTATTGGAACACAGACTATAAATAGAATTCAACTCTGACAGGGTTTTTTCCCTTTCTTTAAAGATGTTCCAATTATCTTCTAATTTGCATTGTTTGTGACAAGAAATCAGCCTCAACTCTTACACTGTTCATAAATTGCTGTCTTTTTTCTTTCTGGCTACTTTAAAGATTTTATCATTTTGTTTTGTTGCCACTTCTACCCTGAATTCAAACCAGGTCCATGATACTTACAGTCTATGCCTTAGCCTTCTGATTCACAGGGGTGGGGAGGGTGCTAAGGTTTTATCTTTGCAATTGGTCTTAAGCAGTTTGATGATGATGTTTCTTGGTATGGTTTTCTTTGTATTTTTCTTCTCTGAGATTCATTAGGTTTCTTGAATCTGAATTTATAGTTTTCATCAAATTTGGAAAGTTTTTATCAGTTATATCATCAATCAATGTTTTTTTCTGTCTACTCCCACTCTTCTAATGAACTCCATCCCCTAGCATATTGGGTACTCTTAAACATACATGTGTTAAATTACTTGATTATGACCCACAGCAATTCTGTCCCTCTTCCTCATCTTTTCTGTTTCAGTTTGGATAGTTCTTATTGCTGTGTCTATAAATTTATTAATCTTTTCACTGTAATGTCTAATACATTGTTAAGCTCATCTAGGGAATTTTTTATTTTAGATAATATATTTTTCAGTTCTAGAAGTTCAGTTTGGTTCTTTTTTTAATCTTACATTTCTCTTTTCATTACACCTATTTTTTCCTTTTAATTCAAAGATAAGTTTATAATCACTACTTTAAAAGTGCTTGTTTCACATTTTCCTGGTCATTTCTATTTCTCTTCTATTGACTTTTTTCCATAATTGTAGATTTTCCTGCTAGCAATTTTTTTATTAAATGGTATGCATTTTGAATTCTAAGTATTTAATTTTATTGTCTCCTTTTTAAAGAATGTTGACTCGTTTTGGCAGACAACTGTTACTTGTGTTTTCCCTTGGTCCTTTTGAAGCTTTTTTTTTTTTTTAAAGCTTTGTTAGGGTGGGTCTAAAATAACAATATTTTATACAGATTTTGATTTATGATGAGGCATACCATAAACCTATCTAATGTTGTGATGCAATGTTCCTCTAATAAAAGCAAAGATTAAAAAATAAATAGAGTGGTACACTCTGGTAGAGCAGTGATTAGGTCACTTACCTTCGAAGGAGCAAGCCACATACCTGTGGATTTGAGTCCCAGGCCTAGAGGTAGCAACCAGTGTGAACAACAAAATGAAAATAAAATAAATATTTCTTCTTCCTCTCTCTTACTGTCCACTTACCTTCATTTCTACCTGTACCTTCCCAATAAATAAATAAATAAAATACTGTCTTCTCTAGGGCAAGTTTATCCCTGCAACAAAAGTGAGACCTTGCTGGGGTCTCTACTAAATCCATGGTTTTCAGCCAGATGTCTCTGCTCTGGCCAAATCTGAATGCCTTCTTGTTCTATGGCAGTTCTGTGAATTGTTCAACGTATGCTTTACAATGTTCTTTTTTCTGATTCACATTTGTAGCTTAGTAGCAGTCATCAAAAGAGTCAAGTAAAACATACATATGTCTAGAATCCTTTCTCTACATCTCTACCTCTTTCGCAATTCTCTCTGATAGATTCAAGCCACCTCAAATTTTCAAAAGCTCCCATGTCTGTCACCTCAATTCAGTAAGACTACCTTGCTCTATTTGTTTTCCCTCCTGATGCTCAGGTCCTGGCAGGAAAGTGTGGGATGCTCTTGATTGTTTTCTCTTCTTTCGAAGCCCAGTTTGTGTTGCCTGCTTTAAAAACAGATTTTTATACACTGCTCATTTTTCTGGTTTACAACAGGAGGTCATATTTACTGGTTAATCTCTCTTATCTGGAAGTGAAAGATCTTGTTGTACACAATTTGATGTTTTTAGATTGTGAAACTTAAGTATAACTATACTCTTATTTTTATGTTGCAAATTTCTTAAAGGCAGACTTTTTCCTCTTTTGTTAATTGCTGTATCTCTAGCATTTGAAATACTACTTGGATCATCTTAGGCATTCAATAAATATTTGGTTAATGAATGTTGCTGGACAGATAAATATGTAGACTTTATATATTGATACATATTGAATTTCAGTTTGAGCCTTTATGATATCTTAAGTGATTGTGTTTTTAGTGAGCAGGTCAATTAAATGGCTATGTCAGCATTGTAACAAGCATCACAATCTTAATAGTCATGGAAGCATTTTTTTTAAATATATATAAATTATAAAATAAAAAGACATTTCTAAAGTGGAGGCTAATATCACTCTAAATTAGAAATGTTAAGAATTATTCTCTGAAATAACAAGTTATGATAATTTCTTTATTCCATATATCTGAAAAAAAATGTATCTTGAATTTGATCACTTTGGTTTAACTTAATGTGATTTAAAGTATCACTGATGTTTTTCATTATGCAGCTTGGGTGATGGTTGCAGTTTTCCAACTCGCCTTGTGGGGATGGATCCAGAACAAGCTTCTGTTACAAACCAAAATGAATATGCCAGAAGGTATACCTCTTATCATTAAATTTTTTAATATCATGGTAAAGCAAATTACATATGTGTGTGATACATACAGATCTTATGGAGAAATACAGTAGTGATTTAATAAGCCATCAAGATAAATTTATTTCAAACTTCAGGTTAATGTTTTTGTATCTAACTTCTTTAGAATGACTGTTTGTGTCATCCAACCCCAAAAAAACCTTTGCGAGTAAGAAAGAGAATCTTGCTACTAATAATTGAACCAGGACAATCACATTAATCTGGAAATGTCTAGGCAAACTAGCAAATATGGCTACCCTAAAATGCTGCATCTTCCTGGAAAACAACATTCTTCAAGATTTGTTTATAGTGATTAAATTCACTTGTATTTTTTACAAGGAATTAGTCATTGTACTATTTACTATTTTATTTTGATAAATAGATTTTAACTGCAGTATGAAAATAGTATTAATGAGAATTCAAAACAAAAATATAAAATTTTTCTCATGTATCTTAGAGGTTATTTTCTCAGTATTCACATGGCAAGCAAACTGATTCATAAATTCAGAGTAGTAGTTCATTTTAAATAAAATTTTTAAGCAGCTATACTACCTATCAACATGAAAGTTACCACAGAGGTAAATTGTGGTAGAGGAGGGACTGATAATAAGTTCCAGGCTAGGATATTAATATCAAGAGAACGTAAGACTTAGAACCTAGAACATAAATCCTTTTATAACCTTAGAGCTCTAATACTTTTGTGGTCTGAAAAATCACTTAAATTATCAGAGCCTCAGTTTCTATAGAAGCCTCAACTCTATAAAATGAGGATAATCATACCTACCTCCACTGGTCATTGTGAAGGCTTAGAGAATGTATATAAAATACCTAGCATGGATCTGGCCCAGAGGAGGTACACAATACATATTAGTTCCCTTCTCCTCTCCTTCCTCTGCTCCCTCCCTCCCTGGATCTCTTAGCTAGAAAAATAAGTCTACGCTAAATCACTAAATCATTTTTTCCCCTTAGATCTAAACTGCAGAGGTAGAAAGCAGAAATCTTGGGAAATGACAGGTAATTTTTTTGTCCTGGCCACAGAAATAAATCCTCACCTGTCCTTATGCTACTATATGGCTCTTGATTAACATGTTAAAAAATGTTTCAGACTGGCCTCTGAAGCTTTTTCTTTTGTCTAATTCTTCTCATTAGCAGAGTATAAATTTTTGGGTCTAGAGAATTTAAAAAATTTTAATGGGGGGTTGTGGGCATTTTTTTTTTTTTTTTTTGAAGATAGTTTTTTCAGAGTACTGAGATCTCATAAGTTGCCCTCACATATTTAGGAGAAGGAATACTAATTTGCTGCTTATTAATAAAGTATACTTAGTTAAGTATTAAACTATTTATGAAATGATTTGCTCCTCTTTTCAGTATTGGCTCAAATCAACCCTTTCCTATCAAACCACTTAGTGAATCAAAAAACCGATTGTTGGACAGTGAATCTCAATGGATGGAGAATGGATCTGAAGAAGGTGTTGTCAGATCAGGTAATACTTGTCATTTGAAAACATTTGCTTCTTATGATTAAAATGAAAATCACCAGATTTAATATATGTGGAAAAATGAAAATAATGTGATAATCTAAAACTTTAATAAAATGCCTTCTATATGGATTATTTATTGGTAGCTTTAATGGAGAAGGGTGTTGAATGAGGAAGTGTTATGACTGTTAGTGTGTTCTGTTCTGTTCACAGATTTTTGGTTTTTTGTTCTCCATACATAGTTTCCTTTACCTCAAGTGTAGAAAGTGCTTTTCCCATGGCTATTCTGAATAATGTTTAAATAAATTTATTCTTCACAGTCCTAGTTTTTGCTTATTTGAAAATAATCTTTTTAAATGCAGTGTACTCTTTGCTGCCTTAGTATAAAAAGAGTGTACTGTAACATACTTTAACCTTTTCTTGATGGCTCAATCATTTCATGAATTATGGATGCATTATAGAATGATTGATAAAATAGAAGTGGGCTTTTGAATCCTACCTGTGATGCTTCCTAATAATAATAGTACTAACATTGTCATTATCTTCTTTCACTATAGAAAAACTGGTCATTCAGATCAATTTGGGAACACAGTAATACTTCAAAACTTGCTATCAGAATATTTTTTCTTTTAGCATACTTAAATTATTCTTTTAAATTAGGATCGCTAGGCCTTTTGCATAAGATCAAGGGAGAATTCTATTTCATACACTTCTTATCTGTTGCTGAACATCTTTAAAAAGCCAGTGGACATTTTTACAAAGATTACCATAAACCAGACTTTGAGCTCTTAACACTGCTTTACTTGCTTCTGGGGTCTAAAAGTTTCTAATGGTTTACACAATAATCTATTTAGGGCCTACATAACAATTGCTTTTACTCTAGTCATCATTTTTCCATTTAGTCAGAAGCTTAATACTTCTCTTTTTTTGTCATATATATAATTATGTGCTTACAGGAACAACTAACCATGTTACAGTGGCAATAGAAAATTAAGTACCACTTGTTCATAACTAATCACATGAATAAGAACAAGGTAAGACAATATAAAGGTAATTTCCTTGAAAAAATGCAGTGTATTTACATATTTTGTAATCTCAAAATAATTTGCAATTTGATTTTTTTAATTTTCAATTATATCAGCAAAATTAGGTAGTTCAGGAGAGATTTGAAGATAACATTTGCCTAAATCCCATTTTTCTTACTATCCCCAGCACAATCTTAGAAAATATTTCTTGGTAGATTAATGAAGAAAGTAATAAAAATGATTAAGGATTGGTAGATAGGCAACTAACCTTTATAGTAAGCAGTACCTTATTAATTAGTTTAAGGGAAAAATATGGTGATTTTGCCCACTGTTGGTAACATTTGATCCAAAGAATTGTGACTGAAATTACAGGCTGAAAATAAAGCAAAAGATTCAAGTTTGGCATACCCTGGTGGCTTAGCAAATAAGTTCTGGGCACAGTCAGCATACATCCCAAGGACCCAGGTTCTAGACCCAGGACCAGGGGCAACAACCCAATTGAACAACTAAATAAAATAAATAAAAATGTGTTGTTGTTTTTTTAAAAGAGGTTCAAGTTTGTAGAAGATACAGCAAACAAGCAATTTAGTATAGCCAAGTTCATTGGTCAGCTTTTTTTTGATCAACCAAAAAAAAAAAATTAACCTACATAGCAATAGAAGATATACAGATAAATATGCATGAATAGTAGTATAAGCAGTGGGGTCATGTTTAACACTTGCATTGACTTCTCCTGATGTGTAAAAACAAAGAAGTCACCTACTCAGTAACATCTTAATGCAGCTATCAGATTTTCTGATAGTCTGCTTATAGTGTATGTTGATTAACCTATTGTTATGTAGCAAATTAATACAGACTTTGCAGGTAAGACAACCCATACTTTTTTCCTCCCTGTTTCTCTGTATCAAGAGTTCATTTTTTCCTAAGAGTTCTTATCTGGAATCTCAGTTAGGGAAGCATGCTCAGTATTTGTTGTTAGCATAGAGTTCCTTAGAAAAGACTTGGAACCCATGTGCAAAGGCACAGCCAAAGCCCAGGTCCTAGAATCAAAAAGAGCACAGGTACTCCAAGAGGGCCTAACAGGCAGAGGGCTGGACTCTGAAGGCAGCTTGGGGAGTGGGTGAGGGGTCTGCATGTGGTAGTCATGTATCAAGAACAGTGCCCTAAGACTGTGGCTGCAGTATAGCAATAAGTCTTTGGGGAAAGGAGGGATTCTGTGTTCCTGTTTTGACATTTCTTCTTCTTAATGTGAGCAGAATAATAGCTGATACTTGTGGTTCCTGTAACTGTTAAAGTTCCTATAACTGTCATTGTGGGTTCTTCCTACCTCCTATAGCAGCATTAGAAAGTTTTGCGTAAGATATCCCTCACGTATCCCTTATGTCCAAGTTAATAGTAAAGGAGAATGGTAAGAACCAACATCTTTTTAAATGTTCTGATGATGGCTTCAGGGGAAGAAAGCCAGTGATATTCCCGCATTTACTATTTATTAAAAATGTTTTATCACAACTTTTGATGCACCTTGGTAGAGTGGTTATTGTGTCCACTGCCTTCAGCTGAGCATAGTACACACACATCCCAAGAACCCAAGTTTGCATCCCAGGGCCAGAGGAAGCAACCAAGATAAACATCTAAATAAAATAAATTTAAAATGTTTTCTGCCTGCCTGCTTGTCTTCATCCTACATGCACCCTTCCTTTAAAAAAAATTTTTTACAACTTTAGTGGTAAAGTATTTCCTGTCTTATTATATTAGCAACTTTATACGTTATCCCACAGAAGCTATTATCATATTCTCAGAAGTTGTTTTTACCAGTAATTCAATGTTTCTGTTTTTACAGGTTTATGAACTGATATTTTCAGTTTTATTTGTAAGAAAATGACCAGTGGAATGAAATAATTGAAGTATAACAGAAGATACATTTTTTAAAAAAGGAAGCCTTTGTACAGATCTCTGATCCACAGCAGAACTACTGTAGAGCGGGAAGATGCCTTAACCATAATGCCCACTCATACAACACTGACTATGGCTACAAAAGTGACTTCATTTTAATTTAGAAATAGCACTTAACTGTTATGAAATACTATAGTATGAGCTATCAAATCACATGTTAACATGGCATATGTATTCTTTTGATACCTAAGTTACAGTTTAAGAGTTGTTTCCCTAGTGTCCATAAATTTTTACCCAGAAACAGAAGCGAAAAATTTGTCTTAAGTGAAGTATATCTAGGGCAGGATACTGGCTGAAAATGATTAATAATATCCATATCTACTTGTACTATGTAAGAAAAAGAAGATGATTGCTTTTTTAAAAATTGGGAGTTTGCTGATTTATAATTGCTGTTTTATACTTTTCAACATTTTTAATAAAGTATTTTTATTGTTGGCTATAAAAAACACTCATAGGATTCAGATATACACATATGATAATTTAAAACAAGGAGTACCTATTGTTAATTCATTCAAGGCTTAGTTATAAGCATTAATACAAGCATGTGGTACAGTGTTGTGCCCAAGGCTTAAAGGCAGCTTGGCAGTATAAGAAATATTTTTGGTTCTCTGTTCTTAAATTACTTTGTTGTTGAGTTTTTGGAATATTTATATGAGCAGGAAAACACAAAGGTACATGTACTATAGAAATACTGGACACAATAGGAATAGGTGGAAGTGACTAGAAGGAAGTAAAGAAAAAGATAGGCTATTTGTAAGTGGTTTAAAAATATTTTTATTGCTGAGGTATTTGGAATGCAGTGTGAGGTTGAGTTGACTTTGAAACTTCAGTTTAGATAATAACTGAATATTACTTTGAAATTTTTTACAGTTGTCCAGTAACAGTGTGATTTATAATACAATTTGAACTAGGGTAAAACTATTGATCATAATACTGCTGTCAAAGAAATTTTAACCTGAGTGATCATTTAAAGCACCCTACTCCTGAGAGGTGAATTCCAATCTTAAGTGCAAAATTTTAAGTTTGACTTCTTAATAGCAATGCCTTTGGACCAAACAGATATTCTCGTTTTGAAATTCAGTCTGACAGGGATTGTTGCATTAATTCTAAAGAAAAATACAGTATTCTGTATAAAGGAGAAACAATGTAGAAATGTTGCTCCTTGGTTACACGGTTTAGGCAAATAAACATACAAATCACAAAAATTGTTCAGGTAGGGTTGAGATAAATCTTAGCCAGCGTCTGTAATTATCAAGTTAGAATTTCCTTATCTGTAAAGCAGGATTAGGAAAGAGTGTTATGATAAAATGGGACTAGTTGACCTCTCACATCTTCAATTCCTAAATTTGCAAAATAACCTTAACTTTTCATTCATTCAGCAAACATTTTGGAGTATCTTCTGTATGCCAAACAGTGTACTAGGGATAGCTTTGTAATCTAATGTAGTTTATAGTCAGCAATTCCAGGTTCACAGTTTATTGAATTTGTCTGATTTCATTGACTATTCTAATATCTAATCTTAAAAGTAAAGAACATTTTTTCCCTTTGAACCAAAAGAATGAGTTAGATTTGGAATACTATATTACACATTCTTCTGCCTTTATTTCAACTCTGTAGTCTTAATAATAATCTTGATTCTAGAAAACTTTTAAGTGTGAGAATTAAAGGATATCAGTTACTAACCAAAAATACCACTTTAGTTTGGCAGTTTGCATATTATAAAGAAATAGTAAACGTTTAAACTTTCTTAACTGCTTTCAGAAATATTCTTGGTGCTTTTTTGTATTTCTACATTTAGATCCAAGAATTTGCATGCACCTGAAGGAACATGCATGCAAATGACAAAACATAATTTTCCCCTTTAACCTATTTAGAAACTTTTGTAATATTATCTTCTCAGAACTTTTAATCTCTGTTATTTAACATCATTTTTGATAGCATAGTAAATTTTCAGAAATTCTCAGATAAAGCCTTTTATTTTAGTTGCCTTTTGTTTAATTTCTGGCCGACATAGTGCCGCATTCTAAAAAACATATGGCTGAGTTTATTCACACATATTAATGACCACTCAGCAAGGGCCAATGGTAAGGGAATCAGGGAAAGGCTGCTGCTTTGACATTTCAACTGGTATTGATTAGTGCCGTGAAATCTGTGGGGTGAAAAGATCAAATGGAAGCCCTATCAAATCTATTTGCACTGTCTTTGGTCCTTCAAACACTTGAGCACTTGTGATGATATTTAAGGACATGAAGTTAAACTTCGGGTCTTTACATTACCATTAAAAAATAATGAATAAATAATACAAATTAGACAAGACACTTGCTTTTAACCTAGGTACAAATTTACTTGACTATTTAGAACCTGAGGCATCTGACCAGTGTCATTCCAATCCAAAGAGCAGCCACAGATTAATAATTATTAAGTATGAATTATTAAGTATGAATAATTATTAAGTATGAGTTTGCTTTCATCTTATATGTGGATAATTTTTAAATCTTTTCATATTTAATAGTTATCATCCAGTGTTTCATAAGTGAATAACTGATTATGTTAGTTTAAATCAAATTACTTGAATTTTATTTCTATTAAAAAGCTAATTTGACTATGTTTACAAGCTTATTTAAATTAAAGGTTATCAGACACATGAGATTTCCTTTCAGTAATCTCTTAAGTCATTTGTATATCAAGGGCTTGGTATTAAAATCTGCATATTTGGGGCACTGGATAGACAGTGACTTACAAATACAATTTATTTACATTCTGTTCTAGGACTTAGCAATGCTATTAATTGAAAGTATTTTTAACTAATCTGTTGTTTTAAAAAATAATCATATTTTTACATTTCAGCCAAAATAAAGACCATCTATAATAATCTGTAAGGTAATATGTAAACCTGAAATCCATATGTTTCATATGATGTGACTGTATTTTCCAATTTAAATTAAAAATGCAGTATAGATTCAGAAAGGTCCATATTTTTCTAATGACTTTACTTTGTATTATTTTGTTGGGTTGCATAAAGAAGCAAGGAATTGTATTTATTAAAAGACTAAGAAGACTATTAGTCAAGTTTATTATATTTGTATGTGATTGCAGATGAGTTTGCCCATTTAAAAGAAAGGATGGGCATTATTTTAAAGTGATCTTTAATATGTTTTTATATAAACATTTGAAATACAATTTACTTTGATTGTCTTTACTTACCAAGTCCCATTAAGTCTTGTATTTGTTTCTGTAAGTATAATCCTGGACTTTGACTTAACGTTGATTCTGTGCTTTGTCTTTTGGATGGCCTAACCTGTATTACCATGAAGACTGAACATGTTTTTAACTTTTTTTCAAAAATCATATTTACTTTATTAATAAACAGATAAAAAATAAAGTCATGTATTTGCACAAGTTTTGTTGTTATAAAGTGGTATTTGCCAAATCAGAAAATAACTTAGTTTGGTCGTCTTGACAAATCTGATAAAATAGTAACCAGTTAAAGAAAGAAACTTGGCTAATCATTTGGGGTAATCACATCTAAGATATTATTTGAGTACAACAGCATTGGTGTTTACCTAGGTCAAAAGTATTCCTTAAAGTATGACTTTATTTAAAATGTCTAATTTAGCTTTTTACTGAATTCAGAAGTCACTTTGACTCTAAGTACCTTCAGATCACTCTAAAAGTTGTTAAATTGTGATTCTCAAAATTGAGTAAAACTTGGCTTTTTGTTTGTTTTTTTACTCCTGGCCTCAGGTATCCACTCTGGATCCTTGTGCTTTATATAGTCTGCACCTTAACCACCTCACCATGTGGCCCCCCAAGGTGTGCCAGGTTGATACAGGATGATTATATGGCACTTGTGTTCCAATTCCCTTCCAGAGAGACAATATTTTGGTATTTGAGGCTACTGAATAAAACAGAAGTTTCTCGGAGGTTTGATTCTCAGTTTTCAGAACAGTAAAGGTTCCGAATATTTTCAGGAACCAATAGAGATGAGTTAATGTGATGTATGGTCAATTTTTTTTCTTCTTTTTGCTAATTCAGAGCCCTGTGTTTGGGGTGCGGAGAAGATTAACTACTAATTGACAAAATTGCCACTTTGGGATCCAAAGAGTAGAACTAATGACATTGGACTTATAGGCTCTTAATTTCTCATAAACTAGCTTTTTGAAAAAGTTGAGTGATGTTGGCCTCTTTACTTCTTGTACTTATTCATGTGCCCTAGAATCTACAGCACTGTAGATCTAGAGGAATCTAGAATTAAACTTTAAATTTCTTCTGTGTGTCACGTTTTTATGTGTTCATAATCCTATGAAATCAACTTTATTGTGTTTAACCCCTCTGTGTAAATGCCTTCCATCTAGTATAAAGGATTTAAATGCTGTTTCTACTTAATTCATCACATGCTATTCTTCAGCCCTGCCCATTCTCTACATTCAGTAATTCTTTTTATCCAGGATTTCCAGCTCTAATAGCATTCTTCCATCACACTTCTCCATGACCTCCAATCCAAGTTAATATCTCCGTACTGCCTGAAATACAGTACTGCTATTAATTTCATTTAACTATCTCCTAGTTACATTTACTTTGAGGTCACCTCATTGGATTGTATGCTTTTTGTGTGTATTGACTACTCACGAAGTAAATACTGAAGTTCAGAAAATAATTAAGATGATGAATTTCATGTCCATTACATTTATTATGTTATGTTGTTTGAGTTCTCAAAGCAAAGTGGGCACCAGAGCCTATAAAATTATCCCAAAGTTAAAAAATACTAGTCAAATAATCTTTTACACAAGCCCCAATGCACCAGATGACAGCAGAGACACAACTTCACTGGGCAGCCTGTAGGAACAGTGCTGAGTATGTACAGGCCTTCCTAGAATGCGATTTCTGTCATGCTCTGAATACAGCAATAATACTCACTCCACCAGGCTGTCTTGAAGGGAAATCTTGAAAACCTAGGCATCCTTGATTATGGTACAGAGATCAGAGTCATCAACCTGAAAGGCCAGACACCCATCTCTTCTTGCCTGGTATCTCTGCTAATCAGAATAGAAAATGAAGGTTCTTGCTTTGAAATGCTGGATACTGAATTAAGGGAAAATGACACAATACCATGAGAAACTTCAGATATCAGTCATTACATGAAGAAACTTATGTGCTCAACCCCGGAACTGAACTGTGCTGTGTCCAGTATCTGCCAGGTTCAGTGAAGCACCTTCTGCCAACTTCTCTAATGGAGAAGCTGTTGCTTGTGGAATAGCCTGGTGGAGATGTTTGCATTACCATGCAGGCAACTCTGGATGAGCTCTTTTCCTGCAGTTCCGTTTATCTTGGAAAACAGGAAAAGCAATTGTTTCAGTTGTGTGGTTTCTATTTTGAGGCAACGTGTCAAGAGTACCTTTGTACTACCTCCCTGCCCAAATCAAGCAAATTCCTCACTTTTGTTTTCTA
Organism: Solenodon paradoxus; assembly: GCA_004363575.1. Classification (NCBI taxonomy): domain Eukaryota; kingdom Metazoa; phylum Chordata; class Mammalia; order Eulipotyphla; family Solenodontidae; genus Solenodon; species Solenodon paradoxus. The sequence continues at coordinate 290,362 of RJWH01000309.1, forward strand.
TTTAATAGCTTACTTGGCTTTTTATATTGCCCCCTACAGAAAAAGAGGCCTCCCTTTAGGAAAAAAGTCAACTGCATTTCAGAAAAATCCTTCCAGAAGCATTTTAATCCGAAGGTTTAAGAAAATTCCAACCCAAAGATGAAGACACTGCCACCTGCAGTGATATGCACACTCAGAATTGGGCTAGCTCCTATCCCTCAAGTGCCACATCGTGATCCATTCAGAAGAGACTGCCCCCTTTCTTGCCAGTAAAGGAAACAGCAGTCTGCCTCTCTTCATGGGTGTGTCCAAAGGTTACAATTTCAGCAATTATATTTCAGAAAGATTGCCCTGCTGCTTTCCGCATAGAAGAGAGCAGGTTCTAAGCAATCCTAAGATCTAAACAGCCTGATGTCATTTCTTCTAATGTAGTTCTTTTTCTTCCTGAAAGTTCATTGGCTCTAATGGGCTGAGCAGGCATTTCCTGTCCCTAGACAAAGGTGTTTACTGCAGCAGGGAAGGATTGGGGGCTAAACTGCCTTTTCCTATGGGTGTGCATTTCCTACAGGAAGCTCCCTCTGCTAAGAGTTTGGACTTACACTTAGTTCAATTGTTTTGGAAACTTTACTTTTTATTGATGTATATAAGGTATAGCAGAGGGTGGGGGAGTTGGGAGGGTATGTGTTGCTTTTGAGAAGTTATCACCAAAGAGAGTTGTTTTGATGAATAATAACAATATGCTTCCAGATCAAGTCATTCTTATCTTAGATGACCTCTATACAAATTTGATGCAAAATATTTATTATGCAAACCTTAAGTCTGCATAATGTTTAGATGCACCATTCCTTGAATGAAAACATTTTTTGATTATAAGGGAACTAGAAGTAAAAATGAACAGAATCTGCTGACACAAAGGAGGGATCTGGTGTCTTAGACAAAGATCAGTGGAAGATAGTTATTTGATATATGCTGGACCAATGTACTAGCCATTTGGGAAATAAAGTTGCTTCTATCATTCACATCTTACATCAAAACTAATTCCAGATGGCTTGAGGACCTAAATGTTAAAAAAGAAAGCCAAAGTTATCATATGTGGAATATAAAGAAACCCAGCAAGGGGACAGACTGAAAAAAATAAGAAAAATAAGCCTTGAGCATTAGCAATAGAACTAATGTTTTACCAGCAAGGGAGGACATAGGGGACTGGAGCAAGTCCAGCAGTATCCGGTGAACAATGACGGAGGACTTCTGGTAATTTGGGTGGTGGGCAGAGTGCGTTGCCATGTATCTGAGGAATGGGAAACCTACAATAAGGTTTTACATTATTTTGTAACACAGTTACCTCAATAAATATTTAATGTTTTTAAACTAGAAAGGTATGGCAAGAAAACATGGGTAAGGGATTTTATAATGGGATATAAAAGGCATTTCTATGCAGGCATAATGTTGATCACAAAGAAAAACAGATTTGAGTGCAAGAAAATTTAAGAAGAAAACAAGTTGGTGTGCCCTGGTGGAGCAGCAGTTAGGTAAATGACCTCCAAAGGATGCAGGCCACATACCCTTGTGTTCAAGTCCCAGGCCTAAAGGGAAAACAGTGTGAACAACTAAAAGAAATAAAATGCTTCTTCCTCCTTTTCCTGCCTATCTGCCTACTTACCTTCATTCCTGCCTGCACATTTCCTTAAAATAAAGGAAAAATAGTAATCATAGGGAAAAAATGAGAACAAGAAGAACAAAAAGTAAGAATGATTAATAATACAGCATGTTAAAAGATGTTTAGCCTCATTAATCAAAGTACATAACCAGTGTTGCTGATTATGTGGATAATGCACTTAGGTGGCTTCATTTGGCTTAAAGTAATTGGGGAGTATATGTCAAAGTTTCACTAAGCATAACCTCTTCAGGCATTCCTAGAATGTATTATAGAGAGATGTGCATATCAGGCTGATTGCTTGAGACACTTTCAAAAGCAGTAGAATAGGAAAACCAATGTCCATCAATAGTTTAAACAGGTGAAATTAATTATTCCAGAGACAACGGTGAAGGCATTTGCAGAAAGTTTCCTATAGCCATAGTCATCAAAATTGGAGTATTTCTATAGGGAAGATCAGGAAGATATTAAATGGGAACGTCATAGGGAAGATCAGGAAGATATTAAATGGGAACGTCATAAATTACAGAAAAGAGTGTGTAATATAATGTCACTGAGAGGTTTAAAAGTATATATGTAGGATGCTTGCCCTGGCAGAGTAATGGTTAGGCCCACCACCTCCAACGAGGCACAGTCCACATGCTTTCCAAGGACCTGAGTTCGTGTCCCTGCGTCAGGGAACCAAGAAGAGCTAAAGCAAACATTTTAAAGTACTTATTTAAAAAAAAAAAGTATGTATGTTCCAACCCAGTTGGCTTACTGAGCATTGGGGTGACGGGTGAGGGAGAATGTCCTGCCTCCCTACCCCCACCCAATTTCTGGCCACTCCCACCAGGTTGAAATGGCAAGAAATGCTCCTAATCCCCTCTCATGAGGGCCCAGGCAGTGAGTCCGCGACATCACCGGACTTTCTTGGCACAGGGAACAAAAGCAGGCTTTTGATTTGCCTCTCAAACCACTCAGAAGTGCATCATGCATTTGGAAGATTTACCAACTATATATGTGCAAATAATAATGGATAAGTTGCTATTAAGCTTGTCCCTCTGCCTTTCAAATCAACCTACAATCCTTATTTACAACAATACAGCCTTCCTAGATGTGGAGAAGGTCTCAATATATATCAAAGCACAATTTTGAAAAAATTAGTTGTAGTCATTTTGTTACAATTTACTAGTGAGAAGCATCTTCTGCAAAGGTCGTTCAGAAATGCATTCTACATCATATCCTGGACTTCTGTTCCAGAGTTGGAGGGGGGAGCAAAGAAGCAGCCAGAGAGGACAGTCACACCAAAATGTGCACTTGAGAACCACTGTTGAGCTACAAGCATCACATATCACCATTACTCTTCCTTGTAATTTTATGCTTGCCACTTAAAATATATATTTTTGGTCTTTTTTTTTTAACTTCTTTATCTCCTTTGCTATATGCTAATTTTTAATTTTTTAATTAATATTTATTGAAGTAACTTTGCTTTACAAAATAATATAAACCCATATGATCAGGATTCCCATTTCTCAGATACAAAGCAACCAACCCTGGCCACAACCAAATTACTAAAAGTTCACTGCTGTCCATTGGAATACAACACCATATACTCACACCCCATCTCTTCCCTACTTGTAACCTCAGTTCTATTGTTAATGTCCAAAAGTTGTTTTTTATTTAGTCTGTTCCTTTGCTTTGTTTCTTTATATTCCTCACATGAGTGAAATTATCTGTTAATCAGTCTTTGTATTTCTGACATTTCATTTAGCATAATCTGTAATTCTAATCATGCTGTCTTAAACGATGGGATTTCATCTTTTCTTAAAACTATATAGTATTCCATTGCATATATATATATATATATGTGTTTGACTTCTAGTTTCAACCTGTTATAATTGGAGAAGATGCTCGGTGTAATTTCTCTTTATAAATTTGTCGAGATATGTTTTGTTTCCCAAGGTAGGTTCTATCCTTTGGAATGTTTCATGAGCACTTGAGAAAATATGATTTCTACATCCATTGGATAAATTATTCAGTATATGTCTATTTAACCCATGTGTTTAAATATATCCTTTAAAGCCATTGTTTGCTTGTTAATTTTCTGCTTGGTTGATCTGTGCATTGCTATAGGTGGCATGTTGCCGTCTCCTACTATTATTGTGTTGCTGTTGGTGTGTCTATTTATGTTAAAAATCGCTTTATTTATTTTGATGCTTATGAAGAAGCATATAATATATATTGGTGCATATAAAGAAGCATTATGTCTTCTTGCTGAATTGATTCCTTAATCATTATACAATGTCAATCCCTGCATTTGTTATCTTTTTTGGAAATCTATTTTATCTGACATAAGTATGACTGTCCGTGGTTTTTGTTTGTTTGTTTTGCTTTTTGGTTACCATTTTACTCTAGGATTGTCTGCCAACCATTAACTTTGAGCCTGTTTTATCTTCTGAAAGAAGATGCGACTCCTGAATGCAGCAGAAAGTTAGGTTATGTTTTTAATTCATTTGACCACTCTGTACCTTTTGACTGGTGAGTTCAATCATTGATACTGATATGTAATTTTATTGCCATTTTGTTAATTGTTTTCTGAGTGGTGTTACAGGAACCAATAGAGGCCAGTAAATGTGATTTAAAGCAAATATGTTTTGTTTGGTTTCCCTTTTTTATTTTTATCTTTGTTTTTTCCTGGAGTTATGTACGAAGGTTACCCTGCGGTTTTCATAAAAGTTTCTACGCTTATAACCTGCTTTTACTTGAAAGCAAGGTAGTCTTGAGCTCATTCTAACCATTCACATTTTTATTCTGCTACTCTTTGATGTCTTTCTGCTTTTAAGTGGTTTTGTTTTTATTTCTTTTCATTTTATTGAACTTCCTTTAGTATTCCTATAAAGCAGGTTTCATGGTTCTGAATTCCTTTAACTTTTGCTTGTCTACAAAGCTCTTTACCATTCCTTCAAGTCTCAGGGACAGTCTTACAGGATAGAATATCCTTAGTTGTAAATCATTTATTTCAGCACTTTGAGTATATCCTTCCATTTCCTTCTGGCCTGTAAAGGTTCACCTGAGAACTCCCCTAACAGTCTTCTAGGGGCTTCTTTGTATGTAACTCATTTTTCTCCAGCTGCTTTTAAATTTTTCTGTTTATCTTGTATTTTTGACATTTTAATGACTGTCTTGCTATAGGTCTGTTTGGGTTTCTTTCGTTGAAAAGATATTTTATAGGTGGACTTGTTAAAAACTCTTTGAGCAGTACATATTCAGTACTTGTCTTCATTTATGAGTGAGGGAAAAGCAATACAAGGAGTTTGCCTATGTGTCCATATTGTTGTTGCCATCACACAAAGCAGCTTTTAATAGAAAGAACTAGTTAGGTGAAAGGAAAGGGATGGGGATGGTTCTGGCTTATTCATACTCTTCAGAGAAAATTGTTGTGCCTGGAACTGTCAGAACAGACACAGCGTGTTGGGTCAGGGAAAGGGGGACATGGGAATGAGCATGGGACATTTTTTAGGAATGATACTCATTGTGTGACAGCAGCCCAGAGGATAAAGACATAATGCTTGTGTCAGTCACCCAGGTGACCATCTGTATACTGTAATTTCCCTGAATATCATGTGTCTCCTGGGACTGGACCATGCACTGGTGACACTCCACGCAGAGAAGGACAGAGAAGATAGATGACTTTCTGGAGTGCTGTGGAGACAGCTAGACCAGAGGGCCAAGCTCAGTGTGTGATCAGCTTCCTTTCATGCCCTGTGCACGTGTGAGTCACCTCATTTTCTGTCTGTGCAGTGAGTATATGGAAGGGGCCTAGGGCTCCTAGAAAGTGATGGACCCCCTTCCCCTATCCCCGTTGTGAGGAGCTTGCTTACCAGGCACTTGTTTCCTGGAGATAAAACCCTCCAAGGGTTCCAATGTACCCTGTGGCTACTGGACTCTGGCAGTCACTGGCATTGCTGGGAGAGTGACCAGGTCCTCCTGAGACATGGAAGACCCTACATGGACACACAAATGTCTGCCCTGTGGGTCCTGTAGCAGCTGCGGGCAGCCCTACTGATGCTGTTTGACATAGCAAGGGATCATATCAAGAGACTTGTGGTATCCCTGACAGACCTGGTCTGTGCTGCCCTGGTGGCTGTGATGTGAGTGGTGAAGAAGAAAGGAGCCTGGCAGGCAGCTTGCCCTGGGATACACCCAGGGGAGAGCCCTAGAGGGGACAAGACCAGCAACCCCAGCTCCTGAGGCCATCCTGGCATTTTAAGGTAGAGGCCATGCCCCCATGTCACCCAGTCTCTCTCTTGCCTCCAAAAATGGGATTGGGAATTGCCCTTTAGCTTCACACAGGGTACCCTTTCTGGAAGAAATCAGGAGGTGTCTGCCTCCTGAAGCGCCCCTAGTGACCCCTGAGGGTCCTGGCTCAGAAGCCCCGGGAGCTGACCAACAGACAGGCACATGCTTAGCACTGACTACAGGATTGGTCCACGATGTTGTCCCAGGAGCTGGAAAGTTGGAAGCATAGAGTATAGGAGAAGGCCCCATGCCTCTGACAAACCTGATCCTGCAGCTAGAAATGCTCAAGCAAGTGCAGGGCCTGCTGGACCTGGGCAGGGCCCTGTTACCAGTCACGTCTAAGGCGGGGCTTTTGGAAAGAAAAGGGACCAGGGTCACAGAGGGGCGACACCCCCAACCAATAGCTACCAGGCCAGCAGATGGGTAACCTTGACTTTCATGAAGGCTTTTCGACAACCCTGCCCCAGAGGAGGAAGACAAGGAAGCAAGACGGGCTAGAAGAAACTCGAAGGATTGAGGAGCTTAATGCACAGGTAACCTCTCTGCGAAGCCAGGAGTTGTGTCTGCTCTTTGAAAATTCTCTAGCTAGGTGTACCATAGTAAAGCAGCAGTTAGGTCGGTCACCTCTGAAGGAACCCAGGCCACATACTTCTGGGTTCAAGTCTCAGATCTGGGAGGAAATGATTGTAAATAATTAAATGAAAAAATAAAATTCTTAAAAAAACAAAAAAAGAAAATTCTCTAGCTAGAAGATAAAATTCAGAACCTTGGTCTAAACAGCAAATTCCGCCTCAAGCTCACATTGAGCAGGCCTTGCAGATACAGGAGACAATGACCAGGAAGGAGATGCACTGCCTGTTCATCCAGAGACTAATTGCCACCCGAAGGACTCTGCTCTCCATTTAACACACGGTCACTATAAGAAGATGGCTGAGGCCTGGGACAGGGACCCGAAGAGAGTCTAGGCCTTCAGGATGAGAAGCTCCTGATGGAGAAGAGTCCAGGACAGTCAGGAGGCTACACTGTCCCAACAGAGGAAGCTCCAGTAGCTGAGGACAATGCCCAGAGTGTACAGATACTGGCTACAGCCCACTTCTCACAAGCTCTTCCCATGTGACCCTTGTGCTCCTGGGCTTCCCCATAGACCAACTAGTGCTAGCTCCCCTGGGGTGGGGGACAGGTCCCCAGGGATGATGTGCCTCAGATAGAGCCATGGAGGTCTCCCCTCAAACTGAGCTCTTACCAGCACGGAGAGCACCTCTGCGCTCCACCGTAGATCACACAGTGGAGCCTCTTCCCTTCCATCATCCTATTTTTTACTTGATGCTGCATAGTTCTGAGAAATTTCCTATAACATTATAATTGTAAGATAGTAAGATGTAATTATTCATACTGTCCTTAATTAAGACTTCTCAAGTTCTTTGAAGGCATTTATATTGTGTTTGGTTTCCCTTTTCATTTTCTCCTTTTGTATTTTCTATGAGTTTTTGTTTTGAGGTTACCCTGGGGTTTATATAAAAGTTTCTATGCTTGTAACCTGTTTTAACTTGAAACCAAGTTAATCTTGAGCTCATTCCAACAGTCCACATTCTTACTCTCCTCTCCACATTTTATGTTTTTGATGTCTTGCTGCTTCTAAATGGAGTTTCTTTTCATTTTATAGAACTTCCTTTAGGATTACTTGTAAGGTTGGTTTAGTGGTGATAAATTCCTTTAACATTTTCTGTAAAGCTCTTTATCTTTCCTTAAATTCTAAGTGATAATCTATCAGGTTAGAATATCCTTGGTTAGAAATCATTTTCTTTTAGTACTTTGTATATATCATGCCATTCCCTTCTGGTCTGTAAAGTTTCCGATGAGAAATCCACCAACAGTCTTTTGGTGGCCCCTTTGTATGTAATTCATTTTTCTCTAGATGCTTTTAAGGTTCTCTCTTTATCTTGTATTTTTAACATTTAATGACAATGTGTCTTAGTGTAGGACTATTTGGTTTTCTTTTGTTTGGAATTCTTTTAGCTTCCTGGGTCTGGAGATCTGCTTCCTTCCTCCAGTTAGGGAAATTCTCAGTTGTTATTTATTCAAATACAGTTCTTGTGTGCCCTAGTGGAGTAGGGATTGAGTACAGTCCGCACATATCCCAAAATTTCCTTTTCTAGTCCCAGGTTTGTAGAAATAACCAAGATGAATAATTAAAACAAAGTAAATAAAGTGCTTCTTCCTTCTCTCTCTCCCTGCCTGCACCTGGGCTTTCAGGTGGGTGAGTCCTGCAGCAGTAATGGTGAGAGGGTGGACCCTTCCTCCAGGATTTTTCCATAATGGTAGCCTACCATGAGGACTTCCTTTGGGAAATCAGTCTCCATTTACCGGGGTAATTGTCCTTTTTCCACCCTTTAATAAGGCTCCTCTCCTACAGCTCAGTGACTGCAAGTCAGCTCAGGAGTCCTCTCTGCTGCCAGGGAGAGGCTTTTTAACTCCAGAGGTGTGCCATCTCTTCCCGTTTTTCTCCCATGGCTTGGCTTTTCCCCATGGTTTGGAGTCTCAAATCAGCAACGTGGCACCATGAACAATCAGCATTGCCTACCTTCTTTGGAGGAATATATTGCTGCAGCCTTTGGAGATGCAGGTCCCATTTCAGAGTTTTTGGCTGGTAAATAGATGTTTTCTAGTTGTTCTCTGGGGAGGAGGAAGTCTGAGATCTTAACAGATTGCTATCTTGGAACCAGAAACTCATAATATATTCTTTAATCCCATGTCTTTATTTTTCTCTCTAGCTTTGCTGGATTTGTCAATAAGGTGCCTCCCATTTGAGCTTTTTTGGATTCCCATCTACAGAAATTTAGATTACAATTTTCTTTACTTTGTTATCTCAGATATCTATCCATCTTTTTGATTTCTAAAAAGTAATCATAATCTTTTGCTTGTTTTTTTCTCTCCTTTCTCAGGGCTTATTAATTTTTTTAAATCTTTTTTACTTTATTGTCACCTTGTAAAAGATCTAGGAAAGAGAAGGGTAAACTCTTCAATTTCTAATTGTGTACTAGAACCCAGGCATGACATTTGAAATGAGGGGTCACATCCTTTAACAAGCAAGAGAAAATGAGCACATACACAGATTTGGTCATGTGAAGATGAAGGGATTTACATCAATGGGCTTAAATTTTATCAGGGAAATTTGAGGCAAGGTCATAGCTGAAAGTGATGATGATAGAGAAGAAAAAGTAAGGTGTCTCATTAAATAGCAAATTACACGAGAGGGTTAAGTTGTGCTCCCCCTGCCCCCTCCATCGGTTCATTAGGTGAAGTACTAAAACTATCTCAGGATGTAACTGCATTGAATATACATACCTTGGTGGCTCAGACATCAAGTCTGCCTGGAGTGTAGTCCACATTAAAGTCTAAGGACCTGGGTTTGTAACCCAAGGCCTCAAGGGAACAGTCAAAATAAAAAGATGAATAAAAATTGCTTCCTCTTCCCCCCAGCCTGGCTACCTGCTTTCCTTCCTCTGTAAAAACAATGAGCTTGTGCAGACTGAGCCCTAATCTGGTAAGCCTGGTTTTCTTATAAGAAATTTAGATACACAGATTTATACCATGCATGTGCACACAAAAGAATTTATGCACCTCTAAATAAAGAGGCCTGAAACAGACTCTCCCTATGACTGTCAGAGAAGACTAACATGCCAATACTTTTATCTTAGATTGCTAGCCTCCAGAACTGTCTTACTGTTTAAGGTGCATGCTGTTATATTTTGTGATAACCCTAGCAAACTAATATACGTGGTAACGTTGCTGTTTAATTTTGTGCTTCAATTTAGGATTTGTGGTTTGAATTTAAACAGAAATTACTAATCCTATTTATGTGATTTTCTCCAATAATATCAGCAATTATGTGCATTTCAAACAAGGAAAAGCAAATGGTAGAGTTCATCTAGGTTCATCTAGGGTTCATAATAAATACTTTGGACAGAAGCAAAGACACTGAAGATGAATGCATTGTCTAATTAAATCATAATGCACCATTCACCTAAGGACCCAAACCAGAAAATTAGGATTCAAACTATTTCACAAACTTCTGTTAATTTTACTTCTTAATTTATTACACTTATAAGCCAGGGACTGTTCATAATGAACAGGCTGGTATAGATACATTTATTTCATGTGTAATTGTAAACAGCTCTGAGTAGGAAGGAGTTTTCCGTGTGATAAAAAGAAAAGATTAGCTATGATGGCTATAGTGGTACTAGTTACAATTACAAGTAGCAAAGGCAAATATTTCAACGGTATTGCTTTGGGAAGTGACTAAACAAAGCTATAAACTTTTTTTATAGCTGCTAGTGCTACATTCATAGTGCTATATTAAAAGGAATATGGTCTGAAGATAAACCTAGTCCTGGATTCTACCATTTATTACTTGTGGAAACAAGGGAATATTGCTAACGTTTCATAGAGCCAGTTTGAAATCTGTGTATACTTATTTCACAAGGTTGTTTTACAATAAAGTAAGTATATTATACATAAAATGTCTGTCATTATTGTGTTAATTTCACAATATATGTAAATCAAGCTATCATGCCAAACACCTTAAATTTATGCAATGACATCAACTCTATCTTAGTAAAATCGGGGTTTACTAAATGTTTATAAATTATACTCATCAATCAAAAGTCAAGAGCAGTCTAATTGATTAAAAAAACATAACCCTACTTTTTGCTGCATACAGAAAACTGATATATATGTTCAAAATAAACAGGCTCAATGTCAGTGGTTGGAAGACAATGCAACAATCAAAAGTAACCTAAAACAAAAGCAGAGACAGCCATACTTATATCAAATAAAATAGATTTACAACTAAAGATAACAAAAGGCAGATATGAACATTATGTAATGATTAAGGAGTCAATTCCAAAGGAAGATGTCTTAACACATACATACAAAATGAAGGAACATCAAGATATGTAAAGCAATTATTAACAAAAGTAATGAGAGGCATCAACAGTAATACAACAATAGAGATTTCAACACCCCATTTATAACAATGGATAGATAAACTGCAGAAAATTAACAGTGCTTATTCTCTATGATAAAACATATCTTGGGAAACAAAACAAGTATCAACGACTTTACAAATATTTAAATCACACAAAGCATATTCTCTGATCACAGTGAATAAACCTAGAAATCAATCACAAAAGAAAAATGGAAAATTCCAAAATCTGTGGAAGTTAAACAACATGCTTCTGGATGACATTTGGGTAAAAGGAGAAATCAAAGAAGTTAGAAAGCACTTCAAGACAAGTAAGAATAAAGATACACACCACCAAAACTATGGGAAGTAGCAAAAGCAGTACTAAGAGGGAAGTTTATTACAAAGCAGACATACCTCAATAAACAAGAAAAACTGCAAATAAACAACCTAAACCTACATCTAAAGGAACTGTAAAAAGAAAAATTGAAACCAAAAGTCAAAAGAGAGAAAAATATTAAAAATCCAAGCAGAAATAAAATAGAAATAATAAAGACAATTCAGAATTATCAATGAAACCAAAAGCTGAAATAATAAAACACAATTAGCAAACCTCAGGCTCAGTAAGAAAAAGAGAAAACTCTCGTAACTAGAGTCAGAAATGTACAGGAAGAATGGGTTATGATGGGTAACAATGGGTTACTCAGAAATACAAAACATCATAAAAGACTACCAGGAGGAGCTATATACCAGTAAAGCAGACAACTTAGAGAACATGTGAAGATTTATAGAAACATAAAGCCTACCAAGACTGAATTGGGAAGTAATGGAAATCTGAACAGAGCTATCATAAGCAAGGAAATTGAAGTAGTAACAAAAATTTCCCTCAAATAAACACCCAAGACCAGATGGTTTTGCTAGTAAGTTTTACCAAAACTTCAGAGAATAATTAATATGTATCCTCTTCCAAAAAAACTGAAGAACAGGAAACATGCAAATATTTTCTATGAGGCAAAAAATACACTGATAACAAAAGTAGACAAGAATGTCCTTAAGAAAAAAATTTTTGTGGAAAACCCATCAAACTCAATGAATACATTTTATCATTCACATTTGGAATTATTCCTAATAAAATGATAAAATACACACAAAATTGATGAGATGTGGATGTAAGATTGGAAACCATAAAATACAAGAAAACATAGGAAATACATTTCATGACATTGTTCGTAGGTCTCTGGGGACTCAACTTCAGTGGCAAGAGAATAAAAAACAAAATAAACAAATGGGACTACATCAAACAAAAGCTTCCACACAAATGGGTATAATTATTGAATAAATGTTTCTTTAAGAAAACATTCAGATGGCCAACAGACACATGAAAAGGTGTTCTTCCTCACTTGTTATTAGAAAAATGGAAATAAAAAACCGAGGTATCTCACATCAAGAAAATATCTATTATCCAAAAGACTGGAAACACAAATGTTGATGACGATGTGGAGAAATGGAACCATTTTACACTTTAGGTGTGAGTGTAAACTGGTGCAAACTTTATAGAAAACAATATGGCTATTCACTAAAAAACTGAGAATGGAAATCCTACATGATTCCATCATCCCACTCGGGGTGTTGACCCCTCCCCCTCAAAATACTAAATCCACAGCATTTGTACAATAGTCAATAATTGATAACTTACCTATTGCTCCTCATCAAATGGGTAAAGATGTGGCATTTATACACAATGGAATACTACACAGCTTTGAAAAGGAGAAAATAATTTCATTTCTGACAACATAGATGGTACTAGAGGAAATTATACGAAGTGAAATAAGACAGGGAAAAAGACAAATAGTGGATTATCTTAGTCATATGTGGAATATGAAGATACAAAGCAAATGAAAAGACAAAACAAAAACTAACACGTGGAGATTAAATATAGAAGTGATTTTACGAGCTGGAAAGAGTTGGAAAGACAGGAGCAAATGGTCGTGGAGATCCAATGGACAATGGTGGAATTTTTGTTATTTGGTGATGGATATGGTGTTTCGTCATTATATTTGACAAATGGTGTACTTATACAAATGAAATTATATATATATATATATCTATACACACATATATGTATATATAAATACAATTTTTTAAAGGAAAGGTGCCAGTAAAAATGATGAACAGGGGCAGGTAGGCAGGAAGAGAGAGAAGAAATGCTTGATTTACCTGTTCATCTTTGTTGCTGCCCGCTGGCCCTGGGTCATGTAACTGGGTCCTTTGGAAGTATGTGAACTATGTCCCGTGAATTTAGCTCTAAGCCACCAGGACATGCCATTTATTATTTTGTAAATCAAAGTTACCTCGATGAGTATTTAAAAAACACCACCACAACAGCAATGGGCATTAGGGGGTTGGGGGGAAGGAGTGTTTTCACATGCATTACACTCCGTATCTTCAGACCCAAGATATTTAAGCATCATTTTACTTCTGAGATTCAAGTTAACCATTATTTTTGCAAACTCCAAGGTCAAAGGAGGTTTGACTTCACAGACATCAATTAGACGTGGTTCTGGTTTTAATACTAGTTCTTCATCTTTCTTCTCCAACAGCTTTAGCTGTTATCATTTCCATATATGTATACCCTTGTGGCTTAGATGGCTGAGACACTGGTGTGTATTCCATGCATGGCCTGAGGACCCAGAGTTCCAGACCTGGGACCAGGATGAAAAATCAAAATGAACTAAATAAAGATATTTCTTCCTTCACTTATTTCCTTTTAAAAATGCTTCCTCCTCACCCTTCCTTCTTTCTAAGAATTTGAGATACTAAATTGTGCATATGTACTGCAGACAGTTCTGTGAATTATGAAAAGCTTTCAAGTTATGCATATAATACCAATGATGGGATAAAATAGGACCAGGAGCAAGATGACCTAGCCCCCCTTTTCTAGGACCATTGGATTTAGGGAATTATTAATCACCTTACTAATAGTGCTTAATTTTGTATCTTGTATAAAACTGTAACCACCAGTTCCCCTTCCCCCGATTTAGTTAGAAAATTACGTTTTCAAGGAAAGCATGATAAGAAAGGTGCCACTGCCAGGAATAACAAAACTGCAGATATGATATCTATTATAAGATACACCAGAGTCCTCCTGGCCTTCAATCTAGGGTATCTGCAGATGTCTACAGGTTGGACTGTAAATCTTATCAGAACTCTGAATCTTGGCCTTGAACACCTCCCTCTTAGGGCTCAGTTTCAAATCTCTATTCTGTCAGATCAAGACAAAGGGGGGAGAAATGGGGATATAGTGAGTAACTTATATCTTCAGCTTTTTCCCAAGCATTTTGGGAATAGCAAGTCTCAGAAAACAGGTGTAGTTCTTAAGACTCCAGCTCAGTCAGTATCAATTACTGTGCAGTAATCTTCAGTTGCTGAGCCCTCAAGTGACTGAACAGTTTAAACGCACTTCAGTCTGCTCGAATGAAGCAGACTAGGACTCTGTCGTCCCCTATTCCCCACAAATGGGCCTCTTTTCCTCCCTTCTCCCTTCCTCAATGGAGCAGCAACAGTCTTTTTTCTTCTGCTGACTCACATGAACTCCTAATGAAGCTTCTTGTCTGAGGTTTTGTCTGATTTCTGGTTAATTTCTATTATCAGGAGTCAAAGAAGCCATGGGATTTCCTGGTGGGCCCCCCAACCCTAACACTTAAGAGACAGTGACACAATTGTTCATCTTGGTTAAATATTCAACTATTAAGTGTTAGGCATTTTTTTAAAGTGTAATGACTAAAGAAAAATCAAGGTCTGTACCTCAGCTAATGGCAGATGGTAAAGTATGCATCACGTAATTAACAAAATGTGCTAATTTTTGTTAATGAAAAGAATGCTCAATGCTGGCAAATGAGACTGGCACTCATACATTAGTCTTCCTGTCTGGAAAGCTATTTAGTAACATCCATCAGAATCTTTAAATATTAGAACTTTCGGTTCTAAATTCTATTTTTACACATAATCTCAATGTTCAAAAAGTACATGCACATAAGGACTACATGGAAAAAAAATGTATGAACAAGGACTGTCTCACTGAGTAATGATATCAAATTTCTCTACATATTTCAAATTCTATATACATTATGCATAAATTAAGATTTCTAAATTATACAGCTATTCAAATCCAAGTTGCTCTCATTATTAGGACTGTAATTTTGGACGAGCTCTTTAAATAAATGTTTCCTCACATGTAACAATAGTCCCAGGTGATAAGATTACTGTATTTGGTAAGACATGTAAAGTGCTTGGCTGTTTTTATTGCATTCCTAAAAAAGCTATTTGAAAATACAAACACATTCAACTGATGAACTGTATTTTGATTACATCCCAATTTTTAAAAATACACCTTCATGAGGCAGTTCTGATAAACACCTTTTACTTCATTTAAAAATTGTCAACCTTTAGTGGCAATGCCCACAGGATGCTATTTTGGAAGTATATTTAAAACTGAAAAAGCTCGTGTTTTCATTACTTTAAGACAGTAGGCAAAGTAATGTTGCATGATAAAGTCCCATCAAGCACAGGTCCCAAAGCAGTTTATAGCTTTATTTCATCTTTCATCCAAAATACAGTTTATATCACGAGATTCAGAAATATCTGGAAACTTCATGTCCGGGTCAATGAAAAATAAACACAAATAGAAAAGAGGTTTGACTTTTTAAGTATGCCATCCCAGATACTCTCTACATACAGACCACTATGTTCAGGTTTGTTTTTTTAAAAAAGCTTGTTCAAAGTGTCATTCTTCCCTAGAGGTTACTTTTGCCAATTCCTGGATCAGGTAAATTAGACGGCAGCTCTAGAGTACACATAGTTGAAGACTGGTGGCTCAGGGTTAGGTCCACTTCTTGGTGACATCGAGGTGGCTGAGCTGGTCTTTAACAAACCTATGTGGAGGAAACTTGGAGGTGCTGGCCGCCTTGATGACCTCGAAGGCCATAGCCCTGCGACCCGCAGCGTGGCCGTATTCCTGCTCCGCCGTGAGGCAGGGAAAGCTCAGCCAGTAATGGTTCTCGGCCTCCGTCTCCAAGCGGCGTATCATGCTCTGCTTCGCCTGGAAAGACACGCCTCGTGGCCGCCGGTGCTTCCCGATCCACTGCCGGCCAGGAATGCGATTGCGGAGACGGAGGGCGGTCAGGAACATGGTGCCTGCTGAGAGGGGATACAAGAAGGAACAAGAACTGGCAAGTTCACCCGACCGCCGAAGAGGCCCGAGACTGGCTCCTTGGCCACGCGCCATTCTCGTCCGCGAGCTTACGGCTCCACGAGAACGCGCACCGCCACCGCGAAGGCAGTGGGGAATCCAGCTTACGCCCATAGGTGTAGAAAGGGACTCTCGAAGACTCTCGAGGACTGGAAATAAGGAGAACACTCACCCGTACGTCCCGCAGCAAGTCAGTCGACACTACCGGAATTGCTGTTGTCTCTCGGGATCCTGGCCTCTTCGTGCGAGACCTCAGCTCTCGCGAGAGAGAAAATGTGCGACTCCTTGGAGCCAATGACGCTTCCGACGCAGAGAGGTTCAAACCAGTGGTGGCAGCCGAAGGCAACTGTTTGTGTTTTCTCACGCCGTTGTCTTGTTCTGTGGACCTTACCCATGGATCACATCCGAATCTTCTGCGGGAAGTTGCGAACTGTGGCCACCACCTTGGACCGCGAGACGGCCCGACTGCAGAGAGCGTTGGATGGAGAGGACAGCGGTGAGGCCGACGGGCATTGGGTGGGGTTGCGGGGAGGGTTGGCGGCTGCCGGGACTTGCAGCCAGCCCCGAGTACCGAATGTCGAAGGGCATTAACCGGTTAAAAAAAAATGCACTCCTTACGGATAAGGTTGTTTATTTACACTGATATGGGGTGGGGGGTGGTACAGCTATCAAAATGCTGCTTGTTTGTTGTTAGCATAACTCCCGAAGGGCTGAAGGTGCCACCTTTCCTTTATCCATTCTTATGACTCTTTAGATTTCTTTCAGTTTACAGCCACAGTGCTCTGCTCAGGTAATGCAAGTAGCATTTAAAATATTTTGCACTATTCCCTGCATGTTGTATAGTGGCTTTTGTGTCACTCAAATGGTTCACAGTTGGAGTAAATATTTGTATAGCCATCAAGATACTGCCAACACTACTACTTAAAAAAAAAAAAAAAAAAAAAGCAAAGTTCTCTATCGCTAACCTTTGTATTAGTTTTTTTTTTTAAGTTGCAAGAATAGTTCGAATTTGAAATTCATTTTAAATGTCATCATTGCTGTGTACCTTAAAACGTTACACCCTTTTGCTTTACATTAGGAAGTTTACCAGCCATTTAAAATTGTTTAATTTTTGTGAATGTTAAAAATTATATATGTGCATGGCAAATAATCTGAAATATTTTCAGAAAAGCACAAAGAAGAAATTTCCTATAAGTCTGTAAGAAGACACCACTATTAATATATTCAGTGGCTTAGATTTCTAACATTCTTATTTTTTAATTTGCATTGCTTCTTTCTGATTTTGTTTACATAATTGAGGTACCATCTATAAGAGACACAAAAAAATTAACATTTTTGTATTCTTGATATACAGCTGAATTACTTTACACAAAGGTATGCTAATTTACCTTATCACAAACATAGTACCTGTGTACACTTTCAAACTGCATCATGGAGTTGTGTATCATCCCAGTAAATTTAGAATTTCTTTACCCCCAAAAGAATCCCTATTACTGTTTAGTCACTTCCCCACCTGTCACATAAGCTGTATGAAACCACTAGTGTCTGTTTCCATAAATTCACCTATTCTGGACACTTCATATAAATGGAATGAAGTGTAGTCATTTCCACTGAATTATTTTATTTAGCATAATTTTGCAAGTTCATCCAAATTGTAGCATGTGTCAGTATTTCATTCCATTTCATTACTGAATAATACTGCATTGTATCAGTGTAAGTACCACATTTTGTTTTATCTATTTATCAGTCGATGAACACTTGGTATTTCCATGTTTTGGTTCATATGAAGAATGCTGTAAAGAGTCATGTGTTAAGTTTTTATGTGAACATAATGTTTTCAGTTCTCTTGGGTATACACTTAAGAAGCGAATCATTGAGTCATATAATAACCCTATGTTCACCTTTTTGAGGAAATGCCAGATTGTCGTACAGTTGTACCTTTCCACCACTAATGAATAGGGGTGGTAATTTCATGATATCTTCATCAACATTTGTTTTTGTCTCCTTTTTTAGTATAGCTATTCTGGTAGATATGGATTAATATCTTGTGGGGTTGATTTACATTTCTCTAATGAAAATTGGTTGACTTTTAGCAGGAGGAAGGGAAATCGTTTCAAAGCAGGGATGTTTTAGCAAAGAAAAATATTCTTTAAAAAACTGTTTTTACATTATCTATATCTCCAGTATATATGACCAATAAAGGTGACAGTGGATAAATATGTCTTTTTCAGTAGAATGTGTCAGCTGAATTGATCACGCATGTGGAAAACAAATAATAGATCATGAACTTTACCTCATGTCATACACAAAAATCAATTCCAGCTGGATTGTACCTCTAGATGCAAAAGGCAAAATAATAAAGCTTTTAGATGAAAGCATAGGTGTTATCATTGGCAAAGATTTTTAAAATAGTATCCAAAAAGTGCGCACCATAAAGGAAAAAATTGCCAAGTAGAACTATATTCCCTTTCTCCTCCCTTCCCTCCCTCTCATCCTTCCTTCCATTTTTCCTTTTCCCTCCCTTTTTCCTTCCTCTTGATCTAACTATTGACTATGTATGTTATGTTCACATAAAAGTTCATCAAGCTATATTGTACTTTTCTGTATATGTGTTGTAATTTAGTACAAGTTTTAAACATTTCTTTGTGATGATTATATAAATTATAAGTAAAAATCTACAAGGATTTTATTCTAAAAAACTATACTAAATTTTATTTGTATTATTTTTCTTCCTTTTACACTTGTTTCAATGTTCAATATTGAATATTTCAATATTCATATTGAAGACTTTGAAGATTATCCAATGAGAATTTTACATGACCTTTGTACTGAAGTCCAGACTCTGAAGGTATCACTTTTGCAATTTTCATTTATCAGTTTTATTTTTTAATTTAAAATATCTAAATAGACCAAGTCAAATATTAGACAAATTGTAATGTACTTTCTTTCCTCACAAAAGGATGATGTCAGTATTCTTCTTGAGAAAACAAGTTTGGAAAGTCAAAAAAGCATTGATTTCTTAAAGGCAGCAAAAGTACTAAAGAAAAAAAATTCATTGGATGTCATGAAAATAAAAGAGTTTTTCCAGAAGTATGGATATTATCCACGTGCCAAGAAATATTCAGGTGTGAATAACTTACCTCTTTTACAGCATTTGTTTTTGTATTAAAAAAAGAAGGCAGCATAATTAAGTAAGACCATGTTTTTTAGTTCTGGCCCTGCCATTGTGACTGTCATTTGGTCATCATTTACTTATAACAGTAGCTGGCATGTTTGTTAATCACCCTGTATTAGCTATTATTGTTTTCCTATGTCCATACCTCTGAGCAATTTCAGTATATAGCTCAATGTGTTTGTTATCCTCTTTCTGTTGTCTCACACCAAAATCTATTATTTTTACTTCTCGAACTCTCTCTTGGCATTGTAGGCATTATCCTGAATACTTTAACTCCAACTTAAGTTCCACATCAAATTCATTAACCAGTACTGTACCCAGGAAGTAAAAAATGATAGCGGGAAAAAGTATAGTTGTTAGTAAGTTATTTAGTCTGAAATGCACAGGTTGGTGGTTAAGTGTTTAGGGACTGGATCCAGATATAATTTATTAAAGGTTAAAAAGTACATGTCTTTCTACTCTATTTCTCTCAAATATTCCAGGCAGGATAAAAATGTATTATGGGGTCATACCTTTGTGACTTAGGCAGCTGAGACAGCTGGGGTGTGGGCCATGTAAAGCCCAAGGACCTGGATTCTTGATTAAGGCGGGGGGTGGGGGGGGCGGTACAATAATAAATAAGAATACTTCCCTCCCTCTCTTTAAAATTTTTTTTTTCTTTTTAACCTAGGCATCTATAAGTTAAAAATATAAACTAATATTGTTTTCTTTGTCTTAGATCTAGATCATGATTCCACTCTATATTTAATACTATTAAGTAATAATATAGTATCATTATATTTTAAGAAAGGCTGCTAAATCACACTAATTGAAAAAGTGAGGAAATTAGATCTTTGTTTGTAGTTACTGATTTTTCACTTCTTAGCACTTTAGTTTACTACCCTTCTCTAATGTATCATTGAAATGGGATATGAGTGTTCCTCTTCTAGCTCTGACAGCTAAGGCACAAGCTATAAAACCTATTACCTGGCTTCGAATCTGTAGCTAGGAAAAATTTAAAAAATTACAAAACAAAATTTAGGCATAGGAAAAATAAAGGAAATGGGATATGGGTGGACAAAAGCTACATGTCAAATTTATTAAAGGGGTAATTTGAAGTAAAACTTGAGAGACTGGAGAATCAGATTTGTGCTGGTGTGAGACATTTCAAACAGAGACACTTTGAGTGTTTTTAGTATATAAGATTTTCTGGTTTGATGTCTAACCAGAATATTATTATGTCCTTTGTTTTTTCCAACCAGCGGATGAGCCAAAACTCATTGACTCTAAACTAGAGTCTGCTGAGCTTGAAGATGTGCAGAAGTCTGATATAAAGGATGATTTGTCTGATCCTGCTGTTCCAAGCAGTTCGGTTTCTGAGAAGTCTCCACGTAGTCCACAACTTTCAGATTTTGGACTTGAACGGTACATGATATCCCAGGTTCTACCAAACCCCCCACAGTCAGTAAACAACTGTAAGGAAGAACCAAAAACTTTAACTCCATCTTCCAAACAATCACTAGTTAATGTCCTAAAAACTCCAAAATGTGCACTAACAATGGATGATATTGAATGTGTGACTCCTAAACTAGAACACTTTGGTATCTCTGAATATACCGTGTTTTTTAATGAAGATTACACAATGGGACTTAAAAGTGTGATGCATAAAAGGTAAGCATCTTTCTTAAAAGGTACATTTTATCTAACTTATAAATCTTTTTTTATTAATTGATTATATTCTATAGTTAAAAAATATGTTTCGGACAGTATTTTCCCTTCAAAAAGTTTCAAATAATTCATATTTCACACTTTCCTGAATCACAAACTCTGTCAGTAAAGTGTGAAATACTGGTTTCCTCAGGTTAGATATGATAGAAGGAGTGATAAGGGCCTGAAAAAACAAGGTTGATGTTTGGGGCATTAGAGAAGAGTGAATAAAATTAAAGGCGTAGTAAGATTTTGTGATTTTTATGAAAAGGAGATAAAGAATGAATCACAGATTTCTTTTTTGTTGCTGGGATTTGCTTAGGAAAACAACTAAGATAGGAATACCTACAGCTTGGGGGACAGGTGATGTGTTTACATGTTTATTTTTGAAGTACTTTTAGAGGTACTCTTAAGATTAGCTATTTGAATTTGTATTTGAAGCTTGTTGATGAATTCCATGTTAGATTAAATATATTGATTAATGAAAAGAAACAATACTAAAGAAAGAAAATAAATATTCAACTCAAAGAATCAGAACAACACACAATTCTGGGATAAAAGAAAGGGATAAACACTAGCAATAAAATAAAATGTTATGAAAGATTTTTATAAGGGGTGGAATTGATCAGTTGAAGAACTAGTTCTTATTAAAACCGTAAGTGCAAATGACAAAATTAGGAGCTAAGAACTATTTTTTATTTCTGAGCTATAGGGAAATTTGAAAGGTTGAGATAAATGAAATAACTTAAAAACAATATAAAATTATGAAAATCAACTCAAAGTAGAAAACATGAATAGACTAAGAGAAGAAAATTGAAACTCTCTCCAAAAAGCTCTGGGCATGGATAGTTTTCTGGATGGATTCTTTCATCATTTCAGAGAACATTTATTCCATTTTTTTAATTAAAAAATGACTTCAAGAAGGAGATAGCCATTCTATTGCAGGTACCAACAGCTCCCCTGGGGGCCTGCAGACTCACAAAGTTTCTTTTCTCTCTAGTAAGATAGGTCACAATGGATAAAGAAAATTATGAACTGCCTTAAGAATGAGATACTATGAAAAAATAACAATCATTTAAAAAGAACTGTTATTTTCAGGAATCTACAAAATGCAGCCACAGGCCAACTCCATCCTACTGCTTATATTTTTTAAATTGATTCATTTATTTATATACATTATCATAGTAACTTTGGTTTACAAAATAATACGGGTTTATATGTGCAGTTTCACTCTTCATCAGATATTTGCTAACATGTCATATCTACCTCCAAATTAACAATAAGCATGTCCCCTGTCCATTGGACCCCCACCAATGGGATAGATATATGTTCTCTGAAATTTATGAATACAGATGTGAATATGAATATAGTAATCAATATACTTAAAGTTGAATTTAACTGAATATTAAAAATATAATGGACAACTTCCAAATTAAATTTATACAAAGTAGGATAATATCAGTGGATGCTAATAAGAAATTTGGTAAAAAAAAAAAATCAATACCCATTTTTCATTTTAAATGCTTAATCAGACTCTAAATAGAAGGATACATCATTAATATGATAAATAATATGACTAACTTAATAGTGACGTTATCTGCCACCATTATTTAACATCTTTTTTGATAAATACTTTTTTTAAATTGAAGCTATAGTGTGCCATGACATATAGGTTTAAGGTTTGCATAATTGTAAATTTAAATCATTCTTGATGCTCTGACCAATGTGAAGAGATTGGAAAGAGAAGTATTTCTAGGTCATGTTTTGTAGCTGGGTAACACAAGAGAGTCATATCTGAAACTTCTTGAAATAATAATAGACGTTCTAGAAAGAGACTGATATAAAGGTATATATAGTTTATATAGTTATATGATGACCATTTAAAATACTATTCTTTTCCTATATTAATAACTAGTTGGTAAATGTAGTGGAAGAGTTCACATTTGCAACAAAAAAGTAAAATATTCATGCCAGTCATAGGTTAAAGGCCATTGAGTAAATCATAAAACATTTCCGAGTTATATAAAAGGATAATTAGGATAAGGAAAGATAATATATTCCTGAATAGAATGAAAATTATTAAGATGTTTAGTCATATCAAATTAATTTATAAAAGTCATGTAGTTACTGCAAAGCCTCCATAGAGTTTTCTTTTTTAAGTGGAGAATGAGGGATATTTGACAGAATGTTTCTAAAACTTATTTGGAAGCATAAAAATTAAGGCTAACTAAGAAAATAATGAAAACTAACAGCAATCAACGGGACTTACCTTTAGATATTAAGCTATATGAAGCCACAAAAAGTAAGATAGTGTAAAACTATCACTGTCAGTATAAAACTGACCTCTAACTGGAATAAAATAGCACAGAAACAAACTAATTTTTTAAGAATTTAACATATATGGAAGATGTTTTTGAAGTGAAGGCTTCAGTAAATTATGCTCAGACAGTTGGTTAATTGAACCATCTTATCTTACGCAGTAATACTCCTCTTTGTAACTGTTTCAGATATCTGGGTAATTGACTAGAGCAGCCTTAATAAAATGACTGGCTTAGTCTTTTAGTCTAAAAAAAATTATGAACTCTTATTCTATATCTGTATGCAGGTAGTAAAATTCCACTTTATGCTTTGAAGCCATATGATTCCTATATTTGAACTAACAATGAGTTGAGTTTAGAACTTTTCTAAGTCAGACATTCTTAACCCATTGCTAAGTCAAAACCACCAAGACAAAATGGGTTTTGACTAATCTGAGCCATAGTTATACATTTAAGTTATGAAAAAAGTTTTATTACATGAGATTTAAGTTATATTAAAGCAGATATTAGTCTAGATAGTTTAAGATAGATTAATTTTTTCCAGATGTTTAATATTAACTTTTTTTTAACCTTAAAATTTCCCCATGAATCAAACCAGTGAAGAGGCCATAGAAACAGAACCAATGACCAATGATAATTTCATTGCCACTTCTGACCTCATAAACCAACAGTTAGAAAAGAATGGTAAGTGTAAAAATCTAGTTACTTCTCAGCTATACTCTTTCCAGACTACCTTTGTACAAAAATGGTTCTTTCAGTTCATACCATTGAATTAAGTACCATTTCATTCAATTTCATCATGATTTTATACAAGAGAAAGATAATTTTCTGGTATGTTCTTTGTACTTTCACTGATTATATTCAGTGTTCATCAGCTTTTTTGTTTCAACTTGAAACAAATATTTATTTATTCACCACTCTTGGTACAGAGCCAAGAGTACCTTTTTTTTAAAATTTTACTTCAGCCTGTTGAATAGCATTCTGTATTATCTTTGTACATATGACATACCCAGAATACATCAGCTACCACTTCAAATTTTTTTTTTTTTAAATGGCACAAAAACTTAGAAAATTTTTATGTTGTGTTTTCATACTTGTCCCAGCAAACATGGAAAAATTGGTTTTCTTGAAAATATAAAAGAATTCTAGAGTTTTATGCTTTTGAATAATTATTTGTAGTTGTCTGATTTAGACCAAATTTATTGGCAGATGTATTTTTGTTTTTTTAAAGGAACTTAGCTATCAGGTCTTCACGAAGTTTTCGATGTATTTCAGAAAAATTCTTTTTGTACTAATTTCACTGACATGTTTCATTAAACTGTGTAATTAAAGGTGTGTCCTGGTGGCCTCACGGTTTAAACCAGACACAGTCCACATACATCTTACAGTTCCCAGTTCAAGACCTGGGACCGGGGAAACCACCAATGATTAGCAACTGAATAAAATAAAGTACTTCTTCCTCCTCTTTCTTCCTGTCTGCCTACTTGCCTTCATCCCTGCCTGTACCTTTCCTTTAAAAAAATAACTGTTATTAAATAAGTATTGCTGGCCTAAATAGATGTGAAAAATACAAGTGACTCATAGTAAACTTAGTGCTTTAGTGCTTGACTTACAAGAAAGAGCATGATTATATTAAAGAGTAAATGATAAAATGATATCTTTTATTTTTTTTGTTTACATTGCTATATTCATATTAGGATATTGAAATTGCATCTGACTCTGAATATTTCACACTTCACCCCCCACCAGAGTTTTAGTGTCCTTTACTACCAACTCATTCCTTCTTTCTTCACTCCCTACTCCCACATTCCTGGTAACCACAATTGGGATTTGTCTGATTTATTTCTTTATATTCAACATACGAGTGAAACCTTCCTGTATTTTTCTTTTTGACTTATTTTGCCTAACATGATCCCCTGTAGTTCCATCCAGATTGTTGCAAAGGAAACTTTTGTGCAAGTGTTCATGTTGTGGCAGAGTAAGCCCTGCCTACAAGATAGTCTGAGGAAATCATAAAGGACATGACCTTTATTGTACTCACGGCAGGGGATTCTGATGGTGTTGGATCAGATTTATTTCTGCCTCCCTGATGGTGGCAGGCCTGTCATGCTTCCGGAAAGCTACCACACCATCATTGGAGAGAGGGACTCTTCTATAGGGCATTATCAGCAGAAAGACGGTAGTGAGTGGACAGGAGCCAAATGGATAAGAACAAAGAACAGTCAAGTAGGCAGGACATCTCGGGTTTAGTTAATGCAGTTAGAGGCACTTATCTCAGAAAGTCCATCTGTTACATTCGAGTCCATGCTCAGCATTGGCCAATCGCAGAGCCCACTTTCAGGTTTGGTCATGGTCATGTTCTCATGCTACCCTACAGTCCACCCCAGCATTACCCATGCCATGTCACAATCTGTGCATCATTCTTCTGGCAGGAGACTTGTGTGGTTAGGCTTTTATGTGTTGCATCCATATGCTGCAGCAGTAGTGTAGACTGCAGAGCTGGTGATTAATGGGTGATCAGAATCAGCAGACAGCTGGCTACCCCTAGGAATAATGCATGTCTCCCAGAGCAAGAGGAAGGATCACCAAGTAGAGAAGGGGCTGTCCCCCCAAGATGGAAATCATGAGGGTCTCCTTACTTACCGTCTGTATGACAAGAGAGACATGAAAAACATTGGAAATATAGGTACAGCATTTGGTACCAATCAGCACACAAAGTTCCTTCTTGAGCCGCTGTAAACATGTTTAATGCTATTTCATTCTGTAACAAAGTTTACCTTTTGGTTAAGAAGTGTCACTGAATGCTCTTCTCATTTAGGGCATAAGCAGTGTGGTTAGCTAAGAAGATTATTGTTGCAAGTTGATTATATGTGTTCCCATTTGAAGGGAGAAAGTTGTCTGGATAATGTCACCAATGTATGTTTCCGGCGCCTGGAAATATATGGCCACCCGCAGGTGTCATTTTTCTGCTCAGCGAGATGGGCGGCAGGCTTTTGCAGTTCTACTGGTAGAGCAGTGAGCCACCCTAGACAGTCCCACACAGAGTAGCTCACCCAAGAGGCCACCGAGGAATTGTAGCTCCAAACTGAACTCTGTAAAGCCAGGTGAGGATACTTTGCTTAAGGGGTATGTATGTGGGGACCAGCAAGGTTATATTATTTTGGAACCTGATGCCCAGTTGCAAGGTTTGGTTTTTCCTGTGCACCTGCAGTCATTTGGGAGTTACCCAGGTTCAGGTTGGAGATTCACTGGTGGAGTAACCCCAGGGCACAGGCGTTCATTTGTGCCTGCCGCCCATCTCGCTGAGCAGAAAGTCTCAAAGTCTCATGCAACTATACCCTCCAACTCATGTTTGATTGGGTTCATCTTTCAATAGGCCATTAAGCTTTCAATTATGCCAGTCCCTGTCGGGTTGTAAGGCAGGTAGATCCACTAGTTGGTGACAGTTGTCAGCCCATTGCTGCACTTATTGTCTGGCATGTCTCATTTTTTGATGAAGCCATAGGGCTGTGTTCTCTGCAGGGTGTTTTTCCAAACATTGGTTTTGGGCCTAGGTGTCTGCTTTCTCAGTGCTGCATTGCTGCAAGTAAATGCTCGACTTGGTCATTGTCAGTGCTTGTATCACCAGACTTTTGAGTTACAGTCATATCTTGAATCCACCCTGTGATAGAAGATGCTGTCTTCAATATCATGTCGCTGGAGCTGTTAAAGCCTTGGAGATACACAGGGCTTGACATGCTGCATTAACGTTTTGTTCAATGAGACTGCAGTAAGTCTCAGCTTCTTTCCACTGTTGAGATCAAAACCTGATGGGCACCCTTTTGCATCCTTGCCAATTTCAGAGCCCCCCAGATACATCCATCCTGGGTGTCTCGTGAACATTTATTTCACAGGGTTATGTCTGAACCATAATTCCAGGACTTGCAGAGTTTTTATAGCACATTTGGTAGCCTTGAAGGATATGTTCTGTTTTTCTCCCCCAATTCCAGGTGGCTCCTGTTCAGACTAACTTATGTAGACGTTGGAAAATCTGGACAAGGTGTGGAATAGATGCCCTCCAATACCCGAGCAGACCCTACATTTCCTACATAGGATTAGGGCATATAGGGACAGAATAAACCTATATGTTATTCGTAATGGCGACTGGTAATACCTTTGTGTCATTCTACTAGATAACCCTCAAAAAATAAGACAATTCAGATCCTTGTAGTTTGTCCTGATCCATCATTTCTTCCTTCTTCTGTAAATACTGTATAAGGAGGGTAGGGGGTGCATTCTTCCAAATCTGTAAGTGAATCAGAGGTTAGCAATATACTATATAATGAAATTTTGCTGATTACAGTTTAACATTGATTCTTGTTTAATTTTGTGACATACAACATAGAATAGCAGCCAGAATAACAAATATACCAGAACATATTAGACTTTCAGTAATTCTATATAACTTTAGAAAATACACATTAATTGTTACAGTTTTATATAATCATGCTGAGAAGACTAAGTATTAACACAATGTATTTTCACAATGCTTTCCATAGAGTTTATTACATTAATTAAGTCCAATTTTTGTTGTTTTTCCTATTTCTCCTTCATAGAGGGAAAATCATTTGTTTTCATATGGAATATGCTAGGAACTCTAACATTTTTCCATTGAAATAAAAGCTTATTCAGAATTTGATCTTAGGGAGAGTCAGGAAGACTTGCCTACAAATTAGAAAGAGTTTTTATTCCACTTATACAGAATATATTATTTGAACAATTTATAATGTGTAAAGCAAAGCATTTATTATCATAAAATAAGCCTTTATTCCATTCTTAGTGTAACCACATTAAATTTTTTTCAAAATACCTCTTCCACAAACATTTTTCACTTGTATAAACCCTGCTACATGCCAAAATTCATTTAAATTCTGCCTTTAATTCATTCTTAGTCTTTCACTTAAAGACAAAATTACTTCCTTTTGTATTTTTTTTACAAAAAAATAAACCCATGTCTTATATATCTTTCTGTTTAGAAATACATTCATTGTCCTTTTACTTTTCTCCTTCCTGCCTACTTATTATGTGCATTTATTTTCCTGTTATACTTTAGTGTATGAGGTTCTTAAAATTAATTTTTATTTTTATTTAGTTATTTACACTGGTTGTTTCTCCCCATACCTGGGATTTGAACCCAGGGGTATTTGGAATGGGATAGATTTTTGTTGTTGTTTGTTTAGTTTCTTTCTTCCTTTATTTATTGTTTTCAAAGAAGGAAGCAGGCAGAATGAAGCAAGTAGGCAGCCATGCAGAGAGAGCGGGGAAAAGCATTTTTATTTATTCAGTTGTTCATTTTGGTTGTCCACCCCCATCCCACCCTTAAGCCCTGGGTATAAAATCCACATGCTTGGGCTTTACACCAATTCACGGTCATGGAATATCTTTCCATTTCTTTGTGTCAGCTATTTCTTTTAGTAATGTGCTATAGTTTTTAGGGTATAGGTCCTTTACTTCTTCAGTTAAGTTTATTCCAAGGTATGTCAGTATTTTTGATGCAGTTGTAAATAGTATTATCTTGAATTCTCTTTCTGCATTTTCATTGTTAGCATACAGAAATTCAACAGCTTTTTGAATATTAAATTTGCAGTATGCCACTTTACTGTATTTATTATATTTTGTAGCTTTATATTTGAGGCTTTGGGACCCTATATTTTGTCATCTGCAAATAGTGATAGTTTCACTTCTTCCTTTCTGATTTGGATTCCTTTTGTCTTTTTGCATATCTAATTGCTTTGGCCAGGATCTCAGCACTATATAAAACAGTAATGGTGAGAGTGTACATATTTCCCTTGTTTCTCATCTTAGATGAAAAGTTTTTCTCCATTGAGTATAATGGTGGCTATGTGTTTGTGATAGATATCCTTTATTATGGTGAAGTACATTCATTCTATACCAATTTTTTGGAGGATTGTTAACATAAAAGGGTGTTGAATCATATTGAATGCTTTTTCTACATCTGTTGAGATGATCATGTTGTTTTTGTCCTTTTTTAATTGAGGTAGCATGCTACATCTATTGATTTGAGTATGTTGAACCATCCTTGAGTTCCTGGAATAAATTCCATTTGATTATGATGTGTGATTCATTTAATATGTTGTTGAATTTAGTTTACTAGTGTCTTGGTTAAGAATTTTTGCATCAATATTCATTAAAGATACTGGTCTGTAATTTTATTTTTTTGATGCTGTCTTTATCTGGTTTTTGAATCACCATAATATTGGCATCATAGAAAAATCTTGGAAGTTAGCCATCATCAATTTTTTTGAACAATTTAAGAAGGATTAGTACTCTTCTTTGAATATTTTGTAGAATTCACTGGGGAATGAGGTTTTTTTGCTTTTGGGGAGATTTTGAATTACTGTTTTAATTTTCTTATTTATGACTGATCTATTCATGGTTTCTAGTTCTTCTTGGTTTAGTCTTAGAATGTTCTTTGTTTCCAGGAATGTGTCCATTTCTTCTAGGTTTATTAGGTTGAAAGAAATGGACATATGCCAGAATATGTAATACTCTCTTATAATCCTCTGTATTTCTCTGTTTCTGTTGTGATTGTTCCTCTTTAATTTCTGACTGTGTTTTCTCTTTTTTGTGAGTCTGACTAATGTCCTATTTTGTTTTTCTTTAAAAAAAATCAACTTTTGGTTTTGTTGATCTTTTGGATATCTTTTTGATATCTGTTTCATTGATTTATGCCATAAGTTTTATTATTCCCTTCCTTCTGTAGGATTTAGGTTTCTGTTTTTCTTCCTTTTCTAGTTCCTTTAGGTGAAGGTTTAGGTGTTTTATTTGTGATTCTTGTTTCCTGAATAGGATTGTATCACTATGAATTTCCCTCTTATTACTGCTTTTGTTGTATCCCACAGATTTTAATGTCTTGTCTTTATTTTCACTTGACTCAAGGTATTTTTTAATTTTATCCTTGACTTTCTAAATGGTAGGTACGATTTTAATCTTTAAAAATTTATTGATACTTGTTTTGTGTCCCAACATGTGGTCTGTCCTTAAGAAAGTTCCATGAACACTTGAAAAGAATGTGTAGTCTGTTGTCTTAGGGTGAAGTACTCTTTATATATTAAGTCCATCTCTTCTATTTTGTTGTTTAAAGATCTTGTTTCTTTATTGTTTTTCTTTCAGAATTATATGTCTTTTACTGAAAGAGGAGTGTTTAAAGTCCCCCTGCTATTCTTGTGTTGTTGTCAATATCCCTATTTAGATCTGTTTATATTTGTTTATTTGGGGTCTCCTTTATTTGATGCATGTGTTAATAAGTGTTGTCTTTTTTTGTATTGATACCTTTATCATTATATAATGACCATCTTTATCTTTTACCTTCTTTAGTTGAAAGACAACTTTATTTGAGATGACTATAGCAGTTCCTGCTTTTTTAGCTTTACCAGGCTTGGAGTACCATTCTCCATGCATTCTTTTTTTCTTTTCTTTTTTTTGCATTGTATATCTCTTGGCTTCATTGACTTATATGTTCATTTCCATCTCTAGGTTTGAGATGCTTTCAGCAGTTATTTCTTTGGATATGTTGTCTTTTCCCTTCTTTTTCTGTTTACCTTCTAGGATACCCAATATTTTTATGCTGCCTTTACTAATGGTGTCAGTACTAATGGTGTAGTTCTCTGAGTATTTCTTCATTATTTTGCATTTAATTTCTTTTTCTTCCACCTGACTCCTTTCTGCATGACTATTCTCTAAACACTGATCCTTTCCTCTGTTTGGTTTATTCTGTTCCCATATCTTTCTATTTTATTCTTAATTTCAGTTATTACTGCCTTTACATCTAGTATCTGTTAATTTTTTTCTGTAGAATTTTTGCCTTCTGCTCCTTATGTTTTTGAGGTCATTGACTTGTTTTTCTGAATTTTCTAACTCTGAATTTCATTATCGTTGCAGGATTCTTTATCTGTTAAAAGAACCAATCTTCCATGTCTTTCAAATTCATTTCTTGTGAGCTATCGTTTTTGTTGTGTTTCTATATCTTGAGGTTATTTAAAACAATTTTTTTGCAGTGACTTTGATTTAGACATTAAAATAAACTCTATTTGTAGTTTCTCCACATGTGCAGTTTCCGCATTCAACCCTGCCCTCCAACAAATCACCAAGTGTTCTTCACCAGTATCCAGGGGTATCCTCCCTTCCCTATTGATATCATCAGTTCTACTGAAAGTGTACGTGGGTCAGTTTTGTTTTATCTCTTCCTTTGTTTTGTCTGTTCACATTACAACTGTGAGTGAGGCCATATGGTATATATCTTTCTCTTTTGACTTATTTCACTTAGCATAATCCCCTTTTGATCTATGTTGATTCAAATGACAGGATTTCATCTCTTCTAAGGGCCATGTGACATTCCATTGTGTATATATACCACATCTTCTTTACCCATTGATCTGATTTTGGGCACTTAGGTAGTTTCCAGATCTTAGCGATTGTGAATATCTGCAATAAACATGGGGGTGCATAAATATCTGCAGATTAGTGTTTTTGTATCTTTTGGGTCGCAGAATCATGGGATCCCAAATCTGGTGTAGCTCTGAATCCTGATGTTTTCACCTATCCTTTGTGGTCATGATATTGCTGCGTCTCTGTATCCTCTGTGCCTGCTTTTCGTCAGTGTTTGTTTCTGGAGAATAAACTCCTAGTTACTCTTTGTGGAGGATGTGAGTGTCACTCCTACCATCTTGACTCAAGTCCCGTATCTTGAGGTTTAGAAGTGTTTTGTGTTTTTTCCCATGTTGTATAGGCTTTTGATCAACTGCTAGTTTTTTGTCTTCCTGCCAGGGTGCGCTCTAGTTTTGTTTTATGTTTTTGACCCTTACATGCGTCTATAGTGCAATTTTTGGTGTGTCAGGGAGTGAAGATGGCTCCTTGGTGTGGGAGGGGCAGGCACTTTCCTGGAGCAGGTCAACTGCTGCATCCTGGTTTGGGTTGGGGTATTTGTTTCTCTTGATAGCACTTGACTAACTGAGGCCGAGTCTCTGCTTGCCATGCTTGGGCTTGCCGTCCTCAAGAAGCCAGAACCCAAGTCCTTCCCTGTAGACTGTACCACCAGAGTGCTCTTGCTGTTGGAGCCTGAGTCCCAAGGTGTGGGGCAGGAGGAGCGTTGGTGCTACGTCCTCTATGTTTCTGGTTTTGCTGCCCCAAACCTCTCCTTTTGAGGTTTATTCAAGGCTGGAATCTGTGAAGCAGCAATCCTTGTTCCTTCCTCCATTGCTCAGCTTGACCTAGGCTTGCCACTCATAGCTGTATCTTTATCTACTCCACTGGAAACTAACATGGCTGTAGCTACCATTTCTGTAAGTGACTGCAGCTGAAAACAATGGAGGCGAGACCACTGTTTTATCTCTGCAAAACCCCTGTGCTTCTCTTGCCCATTTTCAAAGTCATTTGCTCCTCTCCAAGCTTTTTGATGCTCTAAGCACCCCGAGCGACCTACTGAAGCTCCAGAAACTCCTCCACTCGTGCAAATTCCGTAAAATTCCTGAGTTTTCCCCAGAGAGCCTTGGGGATCAACTTCAGCTGATGCCATCTTGAGCTGACTCCAGGATGGATGTTTTATGAATATCTTACTGACTGAAATTCTTTGGTGTACCATATGCAGTATATTTATGGAAATATTGGCAGGTTTAAATATATCTATTAGTAAATTGGTTAAATAGAAGCTTGTTAATAGATTCTCTTGTATTTTCATTTGACCTCATTTTATGCTACAAAAATGCAGTTATTTGTATAGCCTATGCTTATTAAAATGTAGTAATTTGTTTACCATTTTCTGTGTTCATCGTTGCTTCTTATAGCCTATTCATTCCTTCTAGGTTTAGTTTTCTTCTTATTACAAGACATCCTTTAGCAATTTTTTCAGAAATGTTGTTTCTATTATAATCTAGTTTCCTAAGCCTGAAAACATCTTTTTCTTTTTTATATGTGTTCATTCTTAAGTGATAATTTAGCTAGATACAAGTCACTAAATTGACAGCTGTTTTCTTCATTATGTTAAAGAAATTTTCTCACTGTGATGTGGTGCTTATTGCTGCTAAGCAGGATGCTACTGGTCTGATTAGTTTTCCTTTGTAGATAATCTTATGTAAGACTGTTTATGTTTATCTTCAACATTCTGTATTTCTCCATAACTTACCATGTATACTTGTTTTAATGGATTATGTTTAGAACTTGGTATAATTTTTCAAACTAAGAACTCATGTCATCAATTTTGGAAAATTTCTCACATTATCTCTGTAATACTGTTACCTTTCCCCTAATCTTCACTTTATTAATCTTGAAATTTCTGAAAGATATATTTTAGTATTTGTCCTTTAATGCCTGTTTGGTAACTTTTATATTTTCCTTAACCTTCTCAGTGCTACCCTATTTTTTTTTAGCGAGAGCTTTCTTCCAGTTTGCTTTTTTAACCCATACACTGAGTCTGAATTATTATTTTACCTCATCTATTGAATTTTTACTCCAGTGACTACATTTTATAAGATTTTCCTTTCAAGTGTGACTGTTCCTTTTTCCTTTCCTAATACCATTCTCCTGCCTTATGATTTCTGTGCCTTTATCGATCTCTTTGAACATTTTAAAAACGTGTATCTGAAAGTTTTTTTAAGGTATGTTTTGTTTATTGCTCTTTTGGGGGGTGTTTTCTTCCTCAGATGTGTTTACTTTTTTAACTATGAATTTCTCTTCTTTTAGTTTTGTTTTTTTCCCCCAGGCCCTGGGTGCCGAACCTGGGTCCTAGGGTTTTCCATGGTCTGTACCTTAGGCTACAACCACCTGAGCCACAAGGGTGCATCCTTGATTTCATCTTCAAATGAAATTGTTTCAGTGGAAGTTCTTCATGCCATAGATTGTCAAATAGTCACTGTAGAGTTCACTCCAGCCAAGGAAGACCTCATAAGTTTACCAATTAAAGACACTTTTTTAGATTAACTGCTAGACTTTGGATGCTTGCACTGTCCACATAGGGTAAGTTCAGAACCCACACTCTACACTTATGGACTTGATAGTCTGAGTTTTCATTTTTTTCCCCAAAGACTTTCTACCTTTAGCTGCTTTGCTTTCATCTTGTTCCTCTAGAGCCATTGAACAGAGATTTTCTAGTCCCTGGTTCACAGATCTTAACTGTCTTTCTGGTCTCTCAGATTTTATGCATCATACTGTTTCAGATCCTCATATATCAGAGCCTGTGCTCTCAATCCTATCATTGCTTGTCTTAAAAATCCCAAGAATATATAGGACTAGATTTGGAAATATCAGATTAAATTGATATTAATATTTTGTTATAATTGCTTCATATCTTTTTTTACTTTTTACTATTACAGGCAATCCTCTGATGAAGTCCCTTGTGAATATGTTTCTCACATATAGTAGGACAATCCACAGATCAAAGTGGATGTACATTTTCTCTTATTGTAGAAATTGTTAAATTGTTTCCTAAGAGAGTGGATGTTCTGATTTATGTTCTCACCAGCAATATTTTAGTTACTATTTCTTGCAGTTTTTATCATATCATCATCAAATTTAATTTTCATACAACTTCAAAAAGTAGATGTAATTATACCCATGTTAGAAACAGGGAAACTAAGATCAGAAATGTCAAATAAATTATCCAAAAATAATTGGAGAATACAAGATTTGAATAGAACTTTTTAATTCCAAATTGCATCTGCATCTCTTCTTGACTTTGAGATTTAATAAACTCTTCATGAAATTTTGCTAATATCATCTATTTATTTATTTTAGCACTTTATTTTATTTATTGTTCATCTTGGTTTTTCCTCTCAGTCCCAGGTTTTGACTAGGTACCTTAGCATGTATGTGTACTGTGCTCAGGTTGTATTAAACCAGGCCACCAGCATGCACCATGATCATTTTTTCAACAGGATTTTTCTCTGATATTTTTTTAAAAACTATATTCATGATACAGTGTGCTACAGATATTAGATATCTGTATTTGAATGATTCTGTTTCTAGGCTCTCTATTGTTCTAATCAGTTTTTCCATCTGGCCAATACTATGCTGTATTTAATTACTATAGCTTTTGAATATTCATATTTTAGGAAACAATTGATCTCTTCATCTCTTCCTCCTCCTTTTTCTTCTTGAGAATTTTATTTTGTTCATAAAACTCTAAACACAGTTTTAATAGATTTATATATAAGTATCTTGTCTTCTGTTTTGCTATTGTGAAAAATCCTTTTTAAATTATATTTTTCATTGTTGTTATCCTTGGAATTATTCATGTTTGTACATTGGTCTTATACCTTTTAACTGATAAACTACTAGTGCTAATAATAGATATGTGATTATGATGGCTTTGGTTTTTCCTTTGCAGTCAATCATATATTAAATTATTAAAAATAAAGGACACAAGTTATGTTGATGAAACATTGTAACTTAAAAGTTGAAATGATGAAATAATCATTTCAACTTCATTTTCAGATTTTTTATGCTATTCTGTGTGCCTTTTAGATGCTGAATATACGAATTCCCCCTCGACACCTACATTCTGCACTCCTGGTTTGAAAATTCCTTCTACAAAGAACAGTACAGATTTGGTAAATTTCCATAAAATTGATAACTAGTCTTTTCCTGAATAGTCAGATAATCTACTAATACCAGATTCAAACTTTCTGGTTATAAAATGTTAGGTTAATGCAACCTTTAGAAGTGTATTTACAATATATTTTTGCAGGGTAATTTAGGAGCCTCTATCAAGTGTCAGAAAATTTTTCATACCTTTTACTATATCTCAGAATTTATTTTAAGGCACCCTGGAACAAAAATGTGTAATAAATAAGTTATAGGGAGAAAAGCAGCAGTGTTTATAAAACCAAATCGTGGGAAACAACCAAAGTCAAATGCTAATCAAATGTTATGTATACACATACATACACATTTTAAGGAAAAGGAATGGTGCACTGTTAAGATCTTAGGCTTCCTCCTTCTCACAGGATAACAAAGAGAACATCTATTTGGTTACTACAATCTTTGAAAAGATACAGAACTACAGTTTCCACAGAGAAGGGGCATATGCCTTATGAGAGGATCTGTCTCAGCATCACGTCACTCTTCCAATATTCTGGGGCAGTGGGGAGTCTTGGCAAAACTGACACACCCATGAATGAGTTAAAGGACTTTTTTCCAGCATTGAGCCCTCCCAAACTGACTTGTATCCACTGCGCTGGGAGCCCCCGACAGGGTGGAAAGCAGACTGGTGCCCCAGCAAATGAAGATTCCTCTTCTTCAGGGAAACAGCACAGGAGGTGACCATTACAAGAAGGTTCTTAATGGGAAGAGTCACCCATCTCTGCCATTAGTACACGAATGCTGCAGTGTTAGCCCTTACTGTGACTTACCATGGTGGAGCTCTGACAACACTTTATACTGCATGTCATTGATGGGTAGCCCTTGACAGACAACCAGCAAGAAACATTCCTTTCTCCCCTCTCATGGGGAAAATAATTGGATGGACTCTATCAAAAACAGCAGCCAGTGGCTGCAAAATTAGCTTGGTTCCTGCTGAAATTTCACTCCCAGGACTAAGGGTCTAGTTCCTACCTCTTGTTGAGACTGAAACTTCTCTGGAAGACTAAGATACTTTTAGAAAAGAGGGTGCTACATGAACAACAGCTCCTGACTCTATGTTGTCTATGGCCTGTGCTGGGAATGCAACGTGCTTGTGGACTGTGGGCTCACAATACTTGGGTTTCTCTTTGGGCTTTATTGTTCATACCTACGACTCAGTGGGAAACCTCTGCTTTCCCTACACCAACTCTAAACCTGTAGGCTGGACTCTTAAGCCTCAACACAGGGCTCAACTTAGAGCTTCAGTGAATCTGATGAGTGTTGAAAGCATACAACTCAAAGACGTCCAGTGTTGAAGACCAAAATCTAGGTCTATTCTGTGCAACTTGACATACTAACACAAGGCCATTACATCAGGGAAACCTAACCCATAGGAATAAACAGAATACCAAGCACATCAAAAAAGAGAAATATATGTGAAATGATGGATTCAAAAGAAAAACCTAGAAGATAATATGCATGCAGTATGTAAGAAAACTTCATCATGAAGACTTTAAAGCAAAAGTTTTAATAATACCAAAATCAGGACAACAATGGAGGAACAAAAATAGAACTATAACAGAGAAAAGATATGCAGCTCAAAACGAAAGTCAAGGAGCTAAACAACACAATAACTGAACAAAAGTACAATAGAGGGGCTCAACAGTAAGCTAGAAGAAGTTCCCAGTAGAATTAGCAAGCTACAAGGTACAGCAGTAGAGTGCATTAAAGCAGGTCAACAAAGAGAAAAAATAATTAAAAGAAACAGCCTACGAAAACTATGAATTACATCAATAGGCGCTACATTCACATCACAAGGGTTTAAGAAGGAGAAGATAGAGAGAAAGGTGTAGAGACTGTATTTGAAGAAACAGTAATTGAGAATTTCCTTAAGTGAGGAAGGAAGCAGATTTTCAGACCCAGGAAGTTCAAAGAGGTCTGAACAGAAAGAACCAAAACAGACCTGTACAAAGACAAATCACTGTTAAAATGTCAAAAGTACAAGATAAAGAGAATCTTAAAAGCACTGAGAAAGAAATGAGTTACATACAAAAAAGCTCCCACTAGATTGTCAGTGGATTTCTTGTTTGAAACTTGACAGGACAGAAGTGGATGGCATAATATATTCAAAGTGCTGAAAGAAAAGGATTTCCAACCAAGAACACTTTACTATACTACATTATCACTTCGAATTGAATGAATGATAAAGTGCTTTTTGGGAAGCAAAATTTAAAGGAATTCATCAACAAATATATACTAAATATGCTAAATATACTAAATATTATATCGTAAATATATAAATATATATTATATATATAAATATAAATATATATTATAAATAATATACTAAATATATAAAATATACTAAAAGAAGTGCTATAAAATAAAGAAACCCTACTTAGAAATAGCAAGACATGAAAATACAAAGAGTGGGGAGGAGAGAGTAAAAATGTGGACAGTTAGAATGAGCTCAAGACTAACTTGCTTTCAAGTAAAAATAAGATATAAACATACAAACTTTTATGTAAACCCCAGAGTAACTTCAAAATATATTTCCAGGGAAAAAGCAAAGATGAAAATAAGGGAAACCAATCACAACATAACTCCTTTCAAATCACCTGAGAAGACAAAGAGAACAAAAGTACTATCTGCAACACAAACCAGAAAACAGTTATCAAAATGGCAATAAAGAATTACATAAAACTAATCACTAAAATATCAATGGATTGAACTTGCAATCAAAAGGCATAGAGTTGGCCGAATGGATTAAAAAGAAAATAACCCAAATTTCTACTGCATTCCGGAGATTCATCTTTCAAAAGATAAACAGGCTCAGTCAATGTGTAAAAGACAATCCTACAGTCAAATGGTAACCAAAAAACTGGTAGCAATATTTCAGATAAAATAGACTTCCAACTAAGGAAGATAAAGAGGAAAGGACATAATATAATAATTGGGGTCAATTCAACATGAAAAAATAACATTTAATATATGTGAATCAAATGAAAGTACATCAAAATACATAAAGCAATTATTAACAGAACTAAAGAGACATCAACAGCAATATAATAATTGTAGGAGATTTCAAAACCTCACATAAAACAATGGACAAATCAACCATGCAGAAGTGAACAGGGAAACGACTTTAAATTACCAATTTGAACAAACGAGTTTAATAGACTATACTGAACTCTTCATTCAATGACTGCAGAATTCACATTATTCTCAAATGCGCACGGAACATTCTCAAGGATAGACCATATGTTGGGAAACCAAACATGTCTCAACAAATTTACAAAGATTAATATGCCAAGCATCTTTAATCACAAAGGCTTAACATTAGAAATCAACCACAAAAAGAAAGCTGAAAGATTCTAAAACATGGAGGCTATACAACATGGTTTTGAATGACTCAGGTAATGAAGGAAATCAAAGGAGAGTTTAAAAAGTACTTTAGAGACATGCGAGAATGGAAACATGAGCTACCATATCTTATAGGATGCAGCAAAAGCAGTACTAAGAGGAAAATGTATTGCAACCCAGTTCTACCTCAATAAACAATCATATTTTAACCCTGTACTAGTTTAAGCCCCAAATCAGTACAGGGAATGAAATAATAAAATTTCAAGCAGAGGAGCACATTTGTGGAGTAGCAGTAGGTCTGCTGCCTCTGGTGAGTATAGTACACATATGTCCCAAAGACCCAGATTTACATTCCAGGGCCAGGGGAACAAACAAAATGTACAATGAAAATAAAAATACTCCTTTCTCTTCTTGCTTCCTTTCTGCTTGCTTCCTGCCTTCATACCTGACTGCAGCTTAAAAAAATTTTTTGAGCAGAAATAAAAATAAAAAAGATAATTCAGAAGATCAGTGAAACCAAAAACTTGTTTGTTTGAAAAATTAAACAGAATTGCAAAGCTTTGGCTAGACTGAGAAAAAAAGTGGGAATACTCTCATAACTAGAATTATAAATGAAAGGGAAGTTACAACAGAAATGCAAAACATAGGAGACTAATATGAACAGCTAAATGCCAATAAATTGGATAACCTAAGGGTATGGACAGATTTTTACAAACATTCTACCTATCAATTCTGAATCAAGAATTAGAAAACCTGAACAGAACTATCACAAGCAAGAAAACTGAAGAATTCAAACGTCTTCCCCAAAATAAAAGCCCAGGACCAGACAGCTTTAATAGTTAATTCCACCAAAACTTCAGAGAATTATTACCTATTCTCAAACTCCTCTAAAAAATTGAAAAACAGGGAATGCTTCCAAACACTGTGACATTATACTGATTGATACATGCTAATAGACATATCAACTCCAAAAAATTGAAAAACAGAATGCTTCCAAACACTGTGACATTATACTGATTGATACATGCTGATAGACGTATCACCAAGAAAGAAAATTACAGACCAATATCTCTAATGAACATAGATCCCAAAATTTTCAACAAAATATTAGCAAACTAATTCAACAATACATCAAAAGGATCAGCCATCATGACCAAATGGGGTTAATTCCAGGAATGCAAGGATGACATACTCAGTTAATGTCATACATCACTATTAATGTAATATATCACATCAAAAGCAAGGAGGAAAATAAAATCCTATTAGTAGATGCAGTGAAAACTTCTACCAATATTCGACCAATAATGTATGATAGAAACTATATAAAATAGAAATTAAAGTTACATACTTGAAAATAACAAAAGACATATGAGCAAGGTGAATCAAGAACCTAGACATAAGAACCAAAACCATAAAATACCAAAAGACAATGTGGTAAAGGCACTCCATGATCTCAGCCTCAAGGAGATCTTCGTGGAAGGAAAACCTATGGCAAAAGAGGCCAAAGTAAAACAAAGAAATTGGGACTACATCAAACTGAAGAGCTTCTGCACAACCAAAGAAACCACCACTAAAACAAAAAGACAACCCAAAGAATTGGAGATAGTCACATAGCATACATCAGATAAGTGCTTCATCTCCCCCAAAATATAGAAAGAGCTCACACACTTCAACAATAAAAAAGCAAATGAACCACTCGGGAAAAAAAAAAAAAAT
Source organism: Solenodon paradoxus (assembly GCA_004363575.1). Taxonomy (NCBI): domain Eukaryota; kingdom Metazoa; phylum Chordata; class Mammalia; order Eulipotyphla; family Solenodontidae; genus Solenodon; species Solenodon paradoxus. The sequence goes on from RJWH01000309.1 coordinate 331,357, forward strand.
GGGCAGAAGAACTGAATAGACTCCTATCTAAAGAAGACACACAGATGGCCTAAAGACACCTGAAAAAATGTTCTTCGTCACTCAAAATCGGAGAAATGCAAATAAAAACTATAAGATACCACTTCACATCAGTGAGAGTGGCCATAGCACAATTACTGAAAATAGCAGATGTTGGAGTGGGTGTGAAGAAAAAGAAAACTTCCTACACTGTTGGTGGGAATCTACAGTGGTGCAACCTCTTTGGAAAACAGTATGGCTATTCTTCAAACAAAGATATTAACCATTTATTCCAGCAATCCCACCCTTGGGCATATATCCACAGGATAAAAAAATCTCTCAGAAAAAAATATATGCACCCCAATGTTCATAGTAGCACAATTCACAGCAGCCAAGACATGTAAACAATCTACATGCCCAACAACAGATGACTGGGTAAAGAATCTGTGGTGCATATATTCAATGAAATTTTATGGAACTACTAAAAAAAAAAAAAAAAAAAAAAAAAAAAAAAAAAAAAAAAAAAAAAACACTTCACAGCAATCTGGATGGAACTGGAAGGGATCGTGCTAAGTGAAATAAGCCAGAAAGAAAAAGTAACAGCATAGTTTCACTTATATGTGGAATATAATGAAATGAAACAAATAAACCCTAGCAAAAACTCAGGACACAAGAAGATGACTGACAGGGCCATGTTCTGTGGGAAGGAAGGAAAGAGGGGAAATGGTGGTAAAAGACACTAGAACTCTGGTGGAGAATGTGGTGTGAAATATGTATTGAGATAGAATGTCAATATTCAAAAATGAATGTAGCATTGTGAACAAAAAGATAATACATATCAATAATTTAAAAATAATAAATAGCTCTTAAAATTTACCAAAAAACACATGAGAATGCCACAACTAGCATCATACTCAGTGAAAACTGAAAGTGTTTCCTCTAATATCAGGAACAAGGCAAATTTGTCCACTGTCACCATCATTATTTAACATTTTACTAGAGATCTTAGCAGAGAATAAGAGAAAAATAAAAGGAATCTAAATTCAACAGGACGAATTAACCTTCACTATTTGCAGATGACATAATATACAGAAAATCTTAAAATCACCCCTTAATATATGTAAACAATGTAAGAGAATGAAATCAAGAAAACTAAACCATTTATAATATAATGGAAAAAAAATCAAATACCATTGTATACACTAATAGGAGGTGAAAGACCTGTACAATAAAAACTCTAAGACTTTTTAAAAGAAACAGAGGAAGATACAAAGACATGAAATAGTATCCCATGCTCATGACCAGGAGGGATTAACATTTAAAAATGTCCTGTTTTACCTAAAGCAATATACTGGATTAATGCATTCCCCATCAATATCCCATGGGCATATTTCAAGGAAATAGAACAGCTTTTTAAATTTGTATGGAATAACAAAAGACCCCACAAGGCTAGACGAATCATGAGGGAAAAAAAAAACAAAACTGGTGGTATCACACTCCTAGATACTGAATTATACTACAAAGTGATCGTAACTTTATGGTATTGGAATAACAGAGAAACACATCATTGGAATAGGACTGAGTCACCAGAAATAGACTCACTCATATATGGTTTGTTAATTTATGACAAAGGAGCCAGATCATACAATGCGGATAGTAAAATCTTTTCATAAATTCTGCTGGTAATACTGGACAGCCACGTGCAAAAAAGAATGATGCTAGACCACTCCCTATCACCATATAAAAAAATTAATTCAAAATGGATTAGAGTGTTGGCTGTAAGACCAGAAACCATAAAATACACAGAAGATAACAATAGGCAAGACATTCAATGATATCAGACTTAGAGAGGTCCTAGGGAACTAAACTCCAGTGGCAAAGGACACAAAAAGGAAAATAAGCAAATGGGACTGTATCAAATTAAAAAGTTTCTGCACAGCAAAAGAAATCACTAAAACAAAAAGATAATGTACTGTCTGAGAGATATTTGCATTTCATATATCTGAAGAGGGCTTAATATCAGCAGCAGAAGGACTGGACAGACATTCCTCCAAAGCAGATATACGAATGACTAACCAACATAAGAGATGTTCATCCTCACTTGTTATTAGGGCAATGCAAAGCAAAACTGCTATGAGAAATCATCTCACACCTGAGAGATCAGTAATGAAGGTGATTTGTTTTCTTAATTGTATTTCGTGCTTGGTAGGGAAAAGGGGTCATTTGGGGACCTGTTTAGAAACTAACAAATCTAAGAAAATTTGACTAAATTTTTATTTGCTATTTTATTCTATACCACCATAATTTGATGAATTATTTTTATTCAGCAGATATCAACAACTTATCCATTATCAAAAACAAGCAGTTCATCAGATGATTTGGAAATGAAAGACTATACATCATTAATTTTAAATTCAGATGAATGCTTTGAGAATTTTGCAGCTCCTTCTTCACCTACAATTTCTTCTTATGAAAATCTACTTCAAACACCCACACCTCCTGAAGTAACTACAATTCCAGAAGATGTTCTCCAGGTTTTTTTTCCAGATATTTCTTACCTAGTCTTTCTCAAAACTGTATGTTTATATTAAGAACCTGAAACAGTATATAAATTAGCTGGTGCTCTTTCTTTCAAGCTTTTATTTTATCTCTTTCCTACATATATTTTCCTTAGTATCTTTGTAAAAGTTTAATTTGCTCTCAGGAATCCATTACAGTTTGTTTTCATTAACCTTAGTGTACATTTTAGAAGGCTTTAGAAATCAGCCTTGACAGCCATTACATTTCTAATATCTCCATCTTTCCTTTGCTGATGAATGTCTCTCTGTGCTGCTAACTCTTAACTCTTTTAAATAACTCATATATTTAGGTTTTCTTTAGTTTTTCTTAAATGTTTTATAACACTTTCATGTGACTTGATAAAAAGGAATTTTCTTTGTTTTAGATCTTAACAAAATACAACTCAAACCTAGCTACTCCAGTAACTGTTCGAGCTGTACCACTGAGCAAAGTGTTCCTTACTAAACATGGACAGAACATTCAAGGTGTCCAAGGTGTCAGCAATAAAGAAAACTGGTGAGAGTGAGTATGTTACTATAATAAAGAGAACATGTGTGATTTGAGGAGAATATTTTAAAATTAACATTTGAATGATAAGAAAATTTTAATTAATACTTATCAGTTTGTGTTAAGTGCCTACCTTTCTTTTTTGATACAAAACTCGTGATCCCTATATCTCAGACTCCCACTCTGGTAAGTTTGAGGACATAATTGGGAATCTAGTCCCAGCTATTTTCTATCTATAAAAATAAATAGCCACATTGTTGTGTCATTGATTTTGTGCATGGCTATTATTAATTATGCTTAATTGATACTTTTTATTTTTACCCTTTTGCAGAAATTCTAGTGGATTCATCCAATTTTGAAACTAAACTGAATGAAATGAAACTAGAGCTGACATATTTCAAATTTGAGAAGAAACAATTGGCATAAATATCATGGCAAGGTGCTTCATAGGCTTAGTTTTCAGAAATTTGATTCAATAAAGATTACCCTTTTTTGTGATCGTCTTAAAAATCAAACTTTAAGACCTGTGAATGTGTACTCTCTTCATTTTGTCAGAATATTTCACTAAAACAAAACTATCTAGTCTTTGTCCTGAGAATTACAGTATAGTTATAATTTTTGTTAAATATAAAATAAATTACTTGCAAGATATTTCTTTTTCTTTTTCAAGGAAAAGTTCTAGTCAACTTTATATATGATGATGACTCCAAAGTTTATATTAACCTTTCATTCACTTTACTGTACCTGTTATCAAGCTGCAAATGTTTGAATATTTCAAGCATGTCTCTCTCTTACATAAAACTCTTCAGTGTCTTCCCATTGATGTGAAAATGAAACCCAAGCTCCTTAATGTTACCTGTGTGACCCCCTATGTAAACTGGCAATAGGTGACTTGTCTTCTTTTACCACATGTGCGCTAGCCACATGGGCCATCTTTCCCTTTTTTTCTTCTCTGTTTCAGAACTTCCCACACACTGCTTTCTCTGCCTAGAATACTGTTACCCACCCACCTTGCTTAACTAACTCTCCCGCTCATTCTTATGTCTGATATTTTTGCTTACCTACCACTACTGCTTCTTTAAAGGAAAACAGTGTTTGATTTTCCTTGAAGAATATACAGCCCGCCTCAGGTTCAACCATGCAACAGCAAGCCCCTGCCTGACCACACCGGTCACTGATGGGCATATGACCCAAGTCAAGTCAGTGAAAGCCAATTCTGAGACTTTCAAGAGCACAGAAAAAGAGCAGCATACTTCTTTTCTGGATGAACAGAGATGTCATCAGTGGGTGCCTAACAGTGGGTGCCCATGAGCTGCACTGTGAGGACTGAACCCAATGTACCTGTTGGGCCTTGACCAGCTAGCTGTAGTTGGGTACCTTTCAGCTAAATATTTTATTGACTCTTTGTGCTTAAGCTAGTCAGAGGTTTCTTCCATTTTTTTTTTAAATAAAATTTTATTGACTATGGCATTGTAACAAATTTCAGGTGTGCATCAGAAATCAACATGCTGCAATAAGTTTACCACTGAAAGTCTAATTCTATTCTCCACCATTTAACTGACCCCTTGTGCCCCTCTTCCCTTCTGGTAACAACTAAATTGATCTTATACTCTAAAAGGTTATTTTTGTTTTTGTTTATTTGTTGAGTCTATAAATATGGATGTAATCTTAGTGTCTCTGTCTGACTTACTTCACTTAGTATAATGCCCTCTAGTTCCATGTTGCAAATGGCAGGATCTCATCTTTTTTTTAAATAGCTGAGCAGTTTTCTTATTATTTGAAACAAGAGTTTTGTCTGCAACAGCTCTCAGATTAAATACAATTTTATTAAAGACTTAATTGTGATAGTATTTGATATTTTATCCAAGGTCTATTTTCCCTTCTTTGCACTTTATTCTCGTCCTATGTAGAACTTGGCAGAATATTTGATAAAATTTGAGTGTACATTTGTTGAATGTTTGACTCCCCCACTGGATCACATGCTCATTGAGGGCAACAACGCTTTTTGCCCCACTTATTACCTTGCTACCTAGCAACTTAAAATATTTATTAAATGAATAACATCAGATGCACTGATATGCTAGGCTCTGTTCTAAATAGACTTAGTAACCTATTTAATTTTTAGATTAACTCGAAGTAGGTATATATCCTGATACTTCAGATGAGAAAATGGAGACTTTTTTTTTTTTTTTTTTAAAGAGAGGAAGGCGGGGCCGGGGGGACGGAGGAAGAGATTTTTATGTGTCTCCCCCTCCCCCACCCTCAGTTGTGAACCTGGATCTTTGGGCTTTTTGTCATCCATTGTTGGGGACTTGGGCCAGGCCACAAAGCCAGGCTGATGCAATCCAAACGGAAAATTGCACTCAGAGGTACCTCAGCCACTTCCCTGTTTGCCTAACGGTCGCCTCCCTATTTCATAAATATAGCATGAACATTAGCAACCAATCAGAGCACTGATCACGCACCTGCCACGCGTCTGCTTGCCAACCCCAAGCTAGAGCATGCAGCAGACATGCACAGGGACCACCTATCAGAAGTACTTCCCTTCTTTTCCCTTTCTATATAAGTCCCTCCATCTTAATAAAATTTTGCAGCTTGATCAGAATTCGTTGTCTTGCTGTCATTTTTCGCGCCTCTTGTCCCACCCCTTTCATCCGTTCTAGGTGGATCTCCAGACCCCAGTTGACTGCTCCGCGGGTCGGAGTCAATCCATACTCCAACGGCCTCAGTACCTTAAACCACAGGGGTACTATGAGTTTTCCTTCTCAGTCTCCCATTTCCCACCTCTAGTCTTGTTTACCAAATCTTACTGATACAATGTGTTCCCTCCCCTCTGCTCTGCCACTACATCAATTCTCACCCCAATTATTGCATAACATTTGATATTCTCTCTACTGAACTCCAGCCAAAATTCGTTGGTTGTGAATTCATTCATTTACAGTTTCATTTACACATCCCTTTGTTCATGGTATACCTGGAGTATAATGCAACCCACTTTAAGAGTTGGACAAGCCCAAATGCCATCTTCAATAGCAATTTGTTTTTCATATGACAATGTTTTATCCACTTCTTACCAGTATTATGCTCCACTAGACTGTAAGACTTTAGGAGGAAGGATCTGTGTCAAATTCATCTGTGTATTGCCAGGCCCATAGTGACTGGTACGTGATAGACGCTCCTTAAAGATGTTTCATTTCTAGTAAGTACTGGAAGATATGAGGAGTTAAAGTAATCAGCAACTCTACAAATTCTGTCTTTTCAATAATAGTTTAGAATTTTACACAGATTTCAAAAGTGTCTCCAGAGGTTTACCTCATTTTAAATTTATATTGCTTTAATTTTATCATATCCTATTTGAAATTTCTTTAAGAGTTGCTTATAACTGGACTGGTCTGCTAGCCTGTGTAGGGTAGGAAATTGTGAATTGAAGGCACAAAATAAGTGTGTGACAAATGCCTTTTTTCTTTTATGGACGCTGACTACCTCCAATTCAATATCATAGAACTGGTGTTAGTTACCCAAATTTCTAATCTATTTTTTTTACTTTTTAAGAGAAATGAAGGCAGACACACAGCAGGCAAGAAGGAAGAGAAAGGAGGAAGAAGCATTTTATTTACTTAGTTGTTCCTTTTAGTTATCCCTCGCCACATACCTGAACCAAGAACCTGATTCTTGGGGACTGTGCTCAGTCAGGCTTAATTCCTGAGCCACAAAGGTGTGCAGCTCAGTTTCTAAACTTGAACTGTATTGTAAACTCTAGGATATTAGTTTTAAAATATTAAACCAAACTAACCATATACATTATTAGGCATTTTAATCTGCTTACTGGTCTTTTTTCTTTTTAAATAGCTATTGGATATTCACTACAGGTACTCCTCTAAGCACCAATTCATTGGCTTCTCTAAACAATTTTATGAGGTAGGTATGTAATTATAGTACCTTTCTACAACAAAGTGTACATGGCACTCCCAGGCTGAATGATTTTTGCTTATTAAAATTTTTGTATTTAAAATTCTTTTCAGTTTTTAGCTTATTTCCTCTAGGGACTATGGGGGGAAAAATCCATGACTTTGTCTTGATAGAATAGTTGCTTAGTCATAATTCTTTCTAACAGAATAAATATACTTCCTTGAGTTTGTTCCATTGCAGACTCCAAGAATGATTATAGCTATTAGCAAAACAAACTAAACAATGAAATATAAAGTAGGTGATTTGAATTTTTTTAAAAACAAACAGGCCCATTCATTCTAGATAACTGTACATGGCAAAAAGTTACAAAGGATAAAACTTTTAATACAAACACAGTATAGGTGTACTGTTGGTGGAAGCCAGAATGCTTTGAGTTGAGGATCAAAGAAACTAGGAAAGAACACTATTTTTGGAAATGTTTTGTTTTAACTAATCTAATGTTGGCTACCTAAGTTCGTATTTCCCACTTGGCAAGCTGTTACTTAAAGCAGACCTCAATATCATATGTAAGTCATTGTAACTCAGTTGTGAAGGTTAAATGAGATAGTGCATGATAAGGGACCCTAGCAGTGTGTGGCACAGCTGAGCTCTCAAATTAGTATTGCTATAAGCTTAGTTTTAGGGTGTCACTGGACCAGTTTCACAAACCTAGTTTGAAAGTTGTTTGAATAAAGAGTAGACTGAGTTCAGCTCTTTATATTTTAGAGAATTTAAAACAGTTTAACAGTTTAAAACTTTCCCCTTCACACCTACTTCTCACATGCATACACATGCATGAAATTGATATCTGAATTTCCGTGCTCTGGTGGAGTAGTGGTTTAGTGAGCTGCTTTTGGTCGATAGTGCAGGCCACATATCCCAGGGACAGGTTCAAGACCGAGGCTGGGGTAAAAACCAAGATGGACAACTAAATAAACAAAGTGCTTCTGTCTCCTCTCACTGCCTGTCGGCTCTTCTTCATTCCTACCAGCACCTTTCCTTTAAAAAAAAAACTTGATACATGAAACATCATCTGACCAATGATTACTATAGGTATAGTGGTTCAGTTATTTTTGTAAAATTTAAATAGAATCCTAACATTGAGATTCCCTATTGGTAAATAACTGAAAATAGTACAGTTCATGTACACCATGAGAAAACTTAAAATATGTAAGTCATGTTGGCACATCCTGGTGGAACAGAAGTTTTGTTAACTGCCTTTGGCTGGGAGCATAGTCCACATACATCCCAGGGACTTAAGTTCACATCCTGGAACCAGGGTGAACAACCAAGATGAACAACTAAATTAAATAAATGAAGTACTTCCTCCTCTCCCTGCCTGCCTGCCTCTGCTCACCTTCATTCCTGCCTGCATATTTCCATTAAAAGAAAAAAAAAAGATATAAGCAAAACATGTATTATATATAACACACTCCAGAGGGAAAAAATCAGTTCCAGAATACCTTATGCACAATAATAAATTCATTAGGAATTCATTCATTGTAATTTTTATGGGTAATTGTAATCTTTAGAAGAAAAGAAATTCCATGTTGGAACCACTTGGTTTTAAGATATTAGGGAAATAACCTGGAATTACTGTTTACACCATAAAAAAAACTGGTTAATTAAGGTCCTTCATTTAGTTCCTGCCATCATTATCTTAGTACTGTTTCTTCCCTAAAAATGGAAAATTAATCATGGCTCCTCTTAAAAAAAAAATAGATTGAACTTTATGATGTACAGAACTCAAAAGTTTAAATCAATAAAAATCCAAGGACTTGTGTCAAATACAGTGTTGGTTCCGGGTTTGTCTCTGTTACCTACTGATTTTTTTATTTTCTAAATTTATTTATATGCTTAAAATTTATGTACATTTCAAAACAAGTAAAATTATATGGTGGATATGTGCATATTCATTATGTTATACATAAGTTTATATATGATAAACTACATATATTTTTATTATTTCACATCACTATATGCCTTTTAGGATACTGAATTCACATTTCAGTCTGTACATTTACCACCACACCCACCACCAGAGTTCTACTTTCCTTTACCACTCATTTTTGTTTTGACTTTTTTTTCAGGCCAAGAAAAGTACATAATTTACTGCTTTAAATGCATATTTCAAAAGAAACTCAGGATAGTATAATATATCGAATATTTCCAAAACACTTAAACTTCCAAAACAAACTTTAAAATTAATAGATTAGAATATATAAAATTTCATAATGTAAGCTTGAGTCACAATTCCTTAATTTAGAAAAGTTAAAAATTGGAATTATCACAAATAACTAAGAATAAAAATCTCAGCATGATGACAGTAAAATTTAAAAAATTTGAATAGTGTTATCTTTCCAAACTATCAATAACAATAAAACTAAACAGGATAAAATATTAAGCACAGAATTTGGGCATAAATTTGTACAGTATATAACCTTAAGCAGATTTCTTAGCTTTGATTTTCTCATCTATAAAATGGTGATAATAAAATCTACATCAGAGGATTATTGTAAATAAGATAACATATGCCAAGCTCTTGAATAGGCCCCAGAGAACAATCACAAGCAAAAAAAATTGAGTAGGTAATCAAAAGTTTCCCTAAAAATAAAAACCGAGGACCAGATGGCTCTTCCAATTAATTTCACCAAAACTTAGAGAAGAATTAATATCTATTTCAAATATTATTTGGAATATATTCCAAAATGTTAAAGAACAGGGAACACTCCCAACACTCCACGATGCCAACATCACATAGATACCAAAAACTGATAAAAGACGTCACTAAGAAAGAAAATTACAGACTAATTATAATATCTCTAATAAACAGATGAATAGGTCTAATAGTGGGGTTTCTTTATATAACATCTTTTACCTTTTTTTTGTAGAACTGGTTTTGTGGTGATAAATTCCTTTAACTTCTGCTTATTGGAAAAACTTTCAAGCATTTCTTCAGTTCTGAATGATAATCTCGCAAAATATAATCTCCTAGGTTGATAATCCTTTTCTTTCAGCCTTTTGAATATACATGCCATTCCCTCCTGGCCTGCAGTTTCAGTTGAGAAATCCTCTGACAGTCTTGTGGGGTCTCCTTTGTATGTTACTCATTTTTCTCTGGCTGTTTGTAAGATTTTTTCCTTTATCTTGTATTTTTGACATATTATTGACAATGTATCCAAGTGTAGGTCTGCCTGGATTTCTTTTATTAGGGACTTATTGAGCTTCCTGGGTCTCAAGGCTTACTACATTCTCTACATTTAGGGAAGTTCTCATCTGCTATTTTTTCAATACACTTTCTGCCCCTTTTTCTCGATCCTCTCCTTCTGGGACCCCTGTAATGTAAATGTTGTTTCTTCTGATGTTATCCCATAGGTCTGGAATACTGTCTTCATTTCTTTGCATTCTTTTATCGCTGCTGCTTTACTTCAGTGCATTCCTCTGCCCTATCTTCTAGCTCACTGATTCTATTGGAGGCTTCATCCAATATGGAATTCTTTAGGTCAGCTATTGTGTCATTTATTTCTTTGACATCTGTTTGGAGCTGCTTCGTTCTTCTTTTTTATCTCTTTTTGTATTATTGTTTTCTTGATTTCCATGAGTATGTTTATCTGTGTTGCCCTAAATTCATCCTGTGGTAGTTCGCAGACATCTGTTGCATTCAGATTTTCCCTTGGGTTTTTGTTTGGAGCCATCATTTCACATATCTTTGTTTCTTTGCTCTGTTTGGCATTCCGTTTATGCTTCTGTGGCTTAGGTTTCCTTGCAGTGATAGATTTACATAGGGTGTCGAATTGCTCCAAGTAAGCCTGGATCTTGGTTTGAACACTGGGATTTGTTGAGTTTTGTGGCTTCACCGATGGTTGGATTTGTTGAAGTTCTTATGTGGGCCCTCCTTGCTACCGAAAATTCGGGCTATGGGGTTGGAGTTTGTGTGGATGGGATGCAGAGCCTTCTCCCAGCGTCCGAGCGTCCCAGCGTCCCAGCTCCCAAACTCAATCACCACCTTGCTGTTGACCCACAATTGGCAATCAGGCTGCAGTTTCATCCAAACCCACAAGGTGGCAATAGTGGGTGTCATTGTCTGGGAGACTTCTTTAAGCCTGAGGGCAGGATTTCCAGGACCTGCAGGTCTCGAGCAATATGGTGAGAAGAGTTGGGGTGTGCGATTCTTGACGCCTTCAAGTTATGGGCGCCCAGCGTAATTTTCTTGCCAGATTTCCCATTCAAACCACCAAGGTGCCTCTTCTGCCCTGTGCCTAGACCCTCTCCCCTGGCTTGGTGTCCCAGTCCTGCTGTTGGGCTCTCCACTGATTTTGAGATTCCTGGGCAGGCCAGTTTTTCCTGAAGTTCCACCCTCTTTGCCATGGCCAGAGTCTGAGTCTGCAGTGTAGCTGAATCCAGACTTTTTCGCCTACCTTTTGTTGTCCTGATTGCTGCTCTCTACAGCCTCTGTGCTTGATTTTCCTGTTTATATATGGAAACAGGTGAATTTTAGTTGCCCTGCGGGGAGGACATGAGTCTTGTTGCTCCCAGGTCTCCATTTTTGCCGGAAGTCATCCCACCTATTGATTTCTGTTACAACAGTAAGTACAACAGGTTTCAGAAGATCATTAAATTTCAGAAGGCTGCTTTTTGTATATATAAAAGCACACTGCTAGTCATATTTTTCATTTTGGAATATATATTTTCAATTCTCTCCTATAACAGACTAAAAGGTAATAGGCTTACAACATGTTACCATTCTGTTTATAAGCTTCAAAATGAGATTTCTAGTTTTGACTAAGCTTCTTTATGGCTAATATCTGATATTTCTTATATATCGAGCACTATTTAATCTTCATAATCCTATTAGTTGTTATCTCTATTTTACAGATTTAAACATTTAGCCCACCTGGTCTTAACCACCATGCACTCCCAGATAAAGGGTTTCCCTAGCTCTTAACACCATGTGACTATTGCCTATTTACAGTGTGATCTCATCTGGATTTTCTCCCTTCGTCTCCCATTTCTCTCCATTTTCAGATCTTCGAGATTAACATTTTATCCTTATCCTAAAATCTAATCCTTGTGTTTCCTCTATACTGGCTTCTGTCCTCAAAATGCCCTCTTCTCCCCTGCCCACCTCCCACTCCATTTTTTATTAAAAGGTGTAGATGGGGAAAGGAAGCAGTATTTTCGTTGTTCATCTTGGTTGCTGCCTCCCTGGGCTGCAAACTTGGGTCCTTGGGATGTGTTGACTACATCCAGCAGATTTTACCACTAAGCCACCAGGGCACACCTTTTTTCTTGGTCAGATGTTAATGTCCAGAAAAAGTGGTCTCCAAGGTCCCATAGGGCACCATACCAGCAACAGGCTGCATACACTTCCTTGGGTATGGTTTCCAGCCATTCTACTGGGCCCCAAAGGAGTCAGCTTAAATAGCTGCAGAGCCTGTTAGTTGTTCATCTTGGTTGTCCTCTCCAGTCCTTGGATGCACCTGAGCACCTGGAATGTATGTGGATTTTGCTGGAGGTGAACTACTACTCCATTAAGGTACACCTATCCTCCCCATTTTTAAAACGAGTCCTTAGCCGAAACATGGAAGCAACCCCTAAGTGACCATTAATGGACAACTGGATTAAGACTAAGTACTAGGTTTTTGTTCTTCCCTTGAGAGGGAGAGGAGGAAGAAACATCTTTATTCAGTTGTTCACATTTGGTTTCTCACCAGTCTTTAATCTTCAACCAGGGTCCTTGGGCTGCTGTGGTCCCCATACCAGCATCTCAGCCCCAAAATGTGATATTTACACACACACAAAATGGAGTACTAATCAGCTATCAAGGAAATCTTGTTATTTGCAACCTGGATGCATTTTCAGGTGATTAAGCCAAGTGAAATAAAACAAACAAAATACTATTTGATCTCACTCATGTGGAATACAAAAAAAGCAAAACTCCTGTGCCACAATGGTTACAAAACAGTTACAAGTGCAATAGGTAGGAAGGGTAACAGGAACAAGCAGAAGGATCAACTCAATAGTAAAACTGGTGGCAGATGTAGTATAAAATATGAGGTATGAAGCTGTCTTCTAAAAACTATAGTATTGTAAATCAATGGTACATTACTTTGAGGCAGCCAATCTCTTCAACAGCTTCAACTTGCCCAGCGTGTACTAATGTATGCCACAAACTCGTGCTTTAATATAATCCATGCTTTTTGTTCTGCCCCATTTATTTGTGTTTAAATGCATTATCCTTTGCTACTCAGCATAAACCCTAAATACCAAATTAAACCCTGTTCCCATGCCTCCATTAACTTTCACACTCAGGTTGATTGCACACATATATTTAACAATACAGTTTTACATACAATGCTAAGAGCACTTTCATAATATTTTACAGAACTTGAAACGTATGGACTTTCTATTAATATCCATACTATATAGCAACAGCCAAACCTAACTTCTAAATAGATGCATTACATTTTATTTAAAGGCTTAATGGCGATGAGGAAAAAAAGAGTAAGTTTATTTTACATAACTGAAAGAAAAACAACTCAGGAAATAGTAAATACAATTTAATATGGTCTCATGCGCCCTGAAGTAGGTGGTGCCCGATTTGGAGGGGTGATTGCTATGTCCAAATAATCTCCTATTTGGAACTTCTGCGACTGAAGGGTCATGGAATCGTCAGTTCCCTTTCTTCCAGACATAGTGCTGCCAATCTCTTTTACTCTGCAGGAAAGGAGATCAACTGTCAATGGATGACAAATCAATGAAAACAGGATAAAAGTAAATACAGGACTGGACTTGCTTCATTATAGTACAGTTCAATAATGTAAATACTATATTAAGCTAAACCAGGTATTAATATAAATCTATAGTCTCCTACTAAAGAGAGTCATTAAAGAGGGTTTAAAAAAAATTACAGGAATTACAAATGGAAAGATACCTACCTATAGCCAGGTCTTTTAAGATCTGTAAAAACAATTGCAAAATTGAAGTGTGTGCCCTTCTTTCTGGCTTCTGGATAGACTTCTTTTACTAAACTAGTCAGTTCTTTCAAGGTTGCATCCATCCTGAATTTAAAAAGACGAAGATGACCAATATAACAATAACATAGCAATAATATAACAAGGACATTGGTATACAGTGAGTTAATTACATGTGTCTGAATTGCAATTTATGTTAGAATTGGTCAGTTTTACACTTTCAATTTCAACAGTTATAATGCTATATAATACTCCTCTTATAAGCCTTAATGCTTAAAATCTTGATGAATTAAAAGTCAGGCTATTGGTACCAAAAGGAACGTCAAAGACTACATCTTATTGGTGACCCCCTTTTTAAAAGTAATGAGTCCAAATGAACCCAAATACTTAAACTAATTGTATACGACTTACACTTTCACATATTTTACTACCATTGAAACTGGAATGTATATTTTTGTTTTTATTTTAAAAGGAAAGATACAGGAAGAACAGACAAGCTGACAGGAAGAAGGGGAATAAACATTTTTATTTAGTTGTCCATATTGGTTGTTCCCTGACACTCAGGATGTGAACCCAGGTTTTTGATTTGTACACAGACTACTCTGGTCTCGGGGTAGCTGACATAGCCACTACTCCATCAGGACATGAAGAAAGGGAATTTTAATGAGATGTGTGGTATTTTTTCTAAGATAATCTTATGAGTTTTATAATAGATGTGTCTTAAAGTCAATGAAAGATGAAATTTTCTGTAGACTAAACATAGGCTCCTTTCCTGCCCTTACAAATATTTGAACTCAGAACAGAATTTGAGCAAATATGGCACTATAAAATCTTTTAAAATAAAGGCATCTTGAAAATACACTAGAATATAAATATTTTCTTTCATGACAAATGGGGAAATGAAATAGATGATTTGGGACTTGAAAAAGCATATCTTATACAGAGCTATAAAATTATATAGAATACTAGGTACTAATTAAGAATGAGAACTTTAATGCACAACATCAAGATGGGAATCAAATGCCCAAGAGAACAATTTTAAGCCCTATACACAAATCTCCACCATGTGATACTCAAGAAAAACCATGGCTTCAACTATATGGAGTACAAATACTCAGAATGGGGAACATGCCCTTGTGGCTCAGATGTTGGCATGCAGATCATGTAAAGCCCAAGGACCCAATTTAAGACCCAGGTCTAAGGTGAAAAACAAACAGAAAACAAACAAAAAATCAAAATGACCACAACATCTTTTATCCTCTACTCCTGTACCAAATCTTTCTCAATAGTCTCCCCAAAGCATGCTCTTCCTCTCAAAATTATCATCGAAAACTATCATCACCCACTTAGCTGCCCAGGTTACACTTAAGCTTTATTCAGTTCTTTCCATCTCCTTTCTGTTGTTTCCACTTCCTAAATATAGACCAAATCCACTTTTTCCTCCATCCCCAAGATCAATGCTTTATTTTAACCCATCTTACCGCTTACATGTTTTCTTCAACTCATCTCGTCTCAGCTTTCCTGAGTTTGTTTTTATATAAAACTGGTATGTCAAGCAAACAATATCTATTACTGTCTCAAGAAGAAACATCTAACTTTATATGACAGCAAAGAATAAATGCCTGCCACTCGCAGCAGAAATCCCAGGAACATTAACCTACAGCATGGTTTGCAGGGAATGGGGTTGCCAAGACACAACTCATATAGGCATTAGATAGAACAATGTTTTACTTGCATTGATAAAATGCAAGATCAGCTTCAATCTTCAAAAGTGAGTGAAGGACCAAGGAGTCTTATTCTACTGCTGGTGCAGAGATGATCTGTACACACCCTTCTTAAACTGCAGTTGAAACTGCTCCCACTGGGAACAGATGTAGCGATGGGTTAGTCAGGTGTCATGAGGCATCCACTTAAGTAGAACAAAGTGCATGCACATCAAACCCAAAACATGGAATGACACTCCCAAAGAGATACACTCAGCACAGGCTCCAGGTATCTATTTCTTTGCAAGGTCACTCTAAAATGTGATTCATACTGTATACTAGAAAAGATTCTCTCTTCCTTTCTAAAACCATTTTCCACATTGTCTATCTTGCTCATAATGAACTTAGGGAATTTGTTTCACATCTTTTATCAGCTCTAACAGTGTGAAATCCCACCCCACCCGCCCCAGTTTCCTACCTACTGAGGACTACCTTCCCAGACCAAAATCTGGAGTGCAAAGTGTTGCTGTCTTTCTCTCTCTCTTTTTTTTTTTTAAAGGAAAGGATCAGGTAGGAATGAAGGCAAGTAGGCAGACAGGCAGAAGGAGAGCGAGAAGAAAGAAGCATTTCATATTCATATATTAATTTAGTTGTTCATCTTGATTGTTCCCACTGGTTCTGGGATATGAAACTGGGACCCTGGTATGTATATGATCTGCACCCAACCTATACTCCACCTGGACAAGTGTTGTTTTTTGATCACTGGTTTAAAGCTTGAATGCAGGATGAAAAACGGCAGAGCACCATTGGATCTGAAGTCTTTGCTGGGTGAATGTAAGGGTTTTGTGTGTTAACCTGGTGAAGATATAGTCCCTAGTTATTCAACCAAATACTAATGGAGGTATTGCTAATTCTGTAGATGTAATTAAAGTCTACAACCAGCTTAATATAAATTAGGGAGATTATTTGACAATTTGAGTAAATCTCATACAATCAGAATAGGCCTGATTCAATTAGTTAAACAGGCCTCAAAAGCAGAGCTAAAGCTTCCCTGAAGAAATTCCAGTTGTAGAGAGCAGCCTAAGTTCAAACATCCTTCTTGATAGGATTAGAAATTTAGGTGCCAAGGCAGCCCACACAATTGTGTAAGCCAATTCTCTTGATTTACCTTTTTTAGTTGAGATCTAGTTTACATGAGTTTCAGATGTACAATGACTCAATATTTGTATAAATCACAAAATGTCTTTTCACTTCTTCTGGAAGTTCTGTACTATACCCACATCAATCATCCAGTCTTTCAGAATCTTTGTCTTCTCTGTCTTCTCCAGGTATCATATTCTGATATAATATAAAGTAGTCTTTTCTTGTTTGGTTGCAGTTTGTGGACAGGACAGTTTAGGACAGAAATTATTTCTAATTTTTCCCCCCTTGACTGGGACTGAACGTGCTGTAGAACAATCTGACTCAGACATCTTCACGCTAAAATCTTAGGTAATTATTTATTCATCTTTCTCCACTAGACTTGAGCTTTCTGTAAGGAGGGGCAGTACTTCCCGTATACCCTTCAAGGTCTAAGCAAAGCAAATGTTTTAAGCACTATACAACCAAAACTACTACATAAGTTGATAAGCACTTTTAAAGACAAATAAGGTCCTAAGCTTATAAGAATTGAATTCTAGTAAACTGCTTATAGATCAAAATTAGTTTCTTTTTTAATGTAAAACAGAGTAGCTGCTATGATGTGTGGCTGTTCTTCAAAAAGTTAAACATAACCATATGATCCAGAAACCCTAGTTCCAAGTACAGGTCTCCCCACCCCACCACCCAAAAATAAAACATTCCTATTTGGCATGATTTGGTAGGTTAGGTCTGGGAACATTATTAGCATTAATTTACATGAAGAATTTTTTGAGCACTCCCAGGCCCCTAAAATAACCTACCAAATTATGGCCATTAGGAACATTCTGTCAGACAGTAGGCAATACCTGTATGTACGCCAAAGAATTTAAAGCAGAAACCACACTGATACTTGCATATCCATGTTTATAACAGCATTACTCACAAAAGTCCAAAGGTAGAAATAACGCAAGGTTCCATCAACAGTGGACAAATATTGTCTCAGCACAACGGAATATTACCCAGACAAAAAAGAATAAAGTTCTATTACATGCTACAACATAAATAAGCAGACACATATGAAATATCTAGAACAGGCAAAATAATTAGATATAAAGTATATTAGCATCTACCATGGGCTGGATGGAGAAATGGGGAGTTATTACTTAACTGACTACAGTGAAAAAGCTATGGAAATAAAAAAAATTACACACTTTTTACTGCTACTAAAAAAGTCATGTCAAACCAAGGAATTACAGGCACAGGACTAACGACAATGCAGAAAGTTAACTGTTTTAAAGACTTGTGGACAAGGAAGGTACATATATGACAAACATTCAGGGGACAAGTCCTCACTAAACACATCAAAATCTTTTCCATTAAGCACCATATCATAAAATACTTTTGTTGCTATTGAATCTAAGGCTTAATATTTATGTAAGTGTTTTTTGAATATAACAAATATATCGTCATCACTCCCTTTTATCATGTTATTTTGGTACCATTTAGGGGTGAGTCCCCTAAGGGTGGCTACTGCATATTAATTACCTGCATAAACCAAGAAGACATAACTGAGAGCAATCTTCAGTCTGGCAATTCTCTATAACCTAGAAGTTTCAACATTAAACGGACAAACATAAAACCGCTTTTATGGAACAGCTTAAATCCCTAACTTTCCTAAAGCTGCGTCCAAAAGTCGCCAAGTTGAGGACAGAAACTGAAAATGAGGGTATTTTCTCACTTCAGAAAGCACTGTCGGACACCCACCCCCGCCACGTCCCGCTCCCGTAGTCCTCGGCTCTCACCAAGTGTAGATCTGGAGCTCGCTGGACGGCACGTTTCCGCGGGAGAACTCGTCCATTCGGTGGTGACGACCGTTATTAGTGGTGAAGACACGCAGCAGCAACGGGCATGTCTGAAAGAGAGAGGAGGAAAAGCAAAAGCAGAGTTAAAGAAAGCAGCAGGGAATCCCGATCTCCTTTCCCTTCTGGTGGCATCGCGGCCTCCAAGCCTCCCCCGGAGCAAAAACATCGCTGCTTTCCGTGCAGAGGCCGTGCTCTCTGCCTCGCCGGATCCATCTCCACCTCTTTCTGGACCCCACACCTTCTCCCGATCGATAGGCTTCTCCGGCTCCTTCTTAATTTCCTCCTGGGTAACGCGCGACTCCACCGCCATCTTCCTTCTGTGGCCCGCGAGTCGCTCGCTCTGACCTCCGACCCCTGCAGCGAGCATGAGAACGAAGTCTCTCGCGAGGAGAAGCTTGAGGCTTTATAAAGGACTGGAAAGTAAGGGGGCGGGGCGTGATCTTGCGCAGGCGCACTTCAGAGTGCGGAACGTGAGCCCGGGTCCAGACGCGCCTGCGTATTGCGTTCTCTGGGAAAAGGCGGGCTTTGGCGTCCGCGGGGCGGGGCCTTTGAGAATCGCTCTGTCGATTTCAGGTTCGTGGTTGACAAGCTTCTTTTCTCTGCTGTGCTCATGGGCCAAATTAGCTTAAAGTGGCTTTTTCACAAGTGAAAAAATGAACATAAAATACTTAAACAGTACAGGGAGTAAGTGAATAAGTAAAAACATTCCTTTATTAGCAAAATAGTGGTCTGTTTTTGTTAAAGGTATGACAAATTGTGAAGCAGATATGTGTGTAAGAGCCCCTAGTAGGACAGAAAGGGCACTACAAAGCCTGTCAGAGGGAAGAATGCCTTTCAGTAAACGACCATGCTACGTTTAATGGTTTTTATTGAAGGGAAAAATGAAATGGACTCCCCACAGTACACACCAACAATTCAGGTGGGTCAAAGACTTAAATGTAAATGGCAAAACTAGAACTATTGAGAAATAACAAACCTGTTTTGTGGTCAAAAAGCACTAGTCTGGCAGTCTCTGGTGAAGTAGTAGTTAGATCCGTTGCCTTGGGTTCACATACATCCCAAAGACCTGGGTTCACATCCCTGCAGGGGAGAATGACCAAGATGACCACCTAAATGAAAATAAATAAAACGCTTCTTCCTGCTCTCTCTGCCTGTCTGCCTGCTTTATTTCATTCCTGCCTGCACCTTTCTTTTAGAAAAACAAACCATGAAATAAAATTTGTTGAAGGAAGATTGCATCATAACCTGATAAAAGTTTAAGGTGTAAATCAATAATATCTCTATGTAATACATTAAGTTCACCATGAACAGATACTTTTAAAATGAAGCAAGCCACACGTCAGAAAGCATAAGGGGTTCACGCTCATTGTTTATCAAGAGTGCATTAAAACTACAATGATTGCCATAACCCTGTAGTTCAAGCAGCTAAAGCAGCTAAGGTGTGGCCATGTAAAGTCTATGGACCAGGGTTGGAAATCTGGAGTCTGCGTTTATTGTGTGTGTGTGTGTGTGTGTGTGTGTGTGTGTGTGTGTGTGTGTGTGTATTTAAAGGCCACCCTGGTGGAACAGTAGGCAGAAGAGCAGTCCACATATATCCCAAGGACCCTGGTTCACGTCCTGGCCAAGGAAAACGACCAACATGTACAACTAAATAAAAATAAGTGGAAAGCGTCTTCCTTCTCTCTCTTCCTGCCTACTCACCGTATCCTTAAAAAAAAAAGTAAATATATCAATAAATATGCTTTTAATTTAAAAAGGTAGATTTTTTTTCAAAAAAGCAAGTCACAAAAAATATATACAGTACGATTCAATTTACGCAAAGTTAAAAATAGGACCCTTCTGAATAGTGTTTAGGGAAACAAACATAAGTGGTAAAACTATACAGAGATCAAGAGGATGAATAACTTTAAAATCAATAGTGTGACCTCTCAGAAGAACTTAGGGTGAAGCAATTTATAAAGGGCAACCAGATTGTGTCTGAAGAATTAGTAATGTATGCTTTGTCACTAGGAAATGTGTAGTGTTTCATTTCATACATTTAAAATGTTCAAATGTGTATATGTGTGTAATTTAGATCACTGTTAAAACACTTATTTTTATTGTGCTTCAGGAATATTATGTAATATCAATATTCACTTTTTTAAAAAGATGCTATATGTTATGATCTGCTGTTTCTGGTATTAACCTGGCACCTAGGGAACAGTCCAAGTACAACCCAAGAACCCGGGTTCACACTCCAGCGTGAGGCAAGTTTGGAGAAAACAACTAAATAAATAGTGTTTCTTCTTCAATCCTTGCAAAATACTGAGGCATGTTTAATTGAAAATAAATAAATTGTGGAAATTATTTGGTTTATATATTTAAAATCTCTAAGTATTTGGGAGAGGCTTTGGGTGGCTCTTCTGACCTAGATTCTACCTCTAGAGAAAAAAATCTCCAATAGTTCTCAGGAGTAAGAAATATATATGAATCAATGTCTTTGTGGTATTGATAAACACCAAGTCATGAATAAATTAAGTCTCTGCTTTTTTATAGGTACATGCACTAAAATATGTTAAATGATTAAATGCATTTTAAAGGAAGAAAGGCAGTTAAGATGATGACCTGGTAGGATGTGTCAGATCTCATCTCCACAGAGCAACTAGAAATCATTTATTCTTTAAACACACCAGTGTGGAAGGGGTGGCCCGGGAGCTGCACACAGAGCAGCAGTGATCACCACCACAAAGTTTAACGAAGGCACTGGGGTTCAGAGCCACATCACAGGTTCAGGACTCCCAGAGTTGGGGGAAAAAGTGGCGGAGTGGGTGGAAATGCCGGAAGAACTGACTCTCCCAGGAGTTGCTCTGAGGGCAGCAGAATGCCTGTAGGTAGGACCTGGACATGGAGCAGGGGGAGACAGTCTTGGTGCTAGGCAGAAAGAGGACTGAGCGGGAGCCCCTGAAAGAAAATTACACTGGGTGCCACCATAACTAGAGGCGAGCTATGAAAATTCCCAAACCCCACCACCACCCACCAAATTGTTCCAGAGTTGCAGGAAATCCTTTCCCCAATCTTAAAGGAAGAAGAAAGTCCAAGAAGAAAGGAACCTTCATTGCTACCCACAGTGCAGTTCTGTGGAAGGAGGTTGAACTGCAGCCCAGTTGTTGATTCTGGGGCAGTGACAAGATGGTATAGTTCAGAAAAGGGACACTGGGGAAAGACTCTGCATCCCTCACACAAATTCAAACCCCATAAGCTGAACTATTCTCTCCCAATGCAGGGTCCACCTAAGAACATAAATAATTCAAACCAGTGGTGATGTCACACAACTCAACAATTCCCACCATTCAAATCAAGATCCAAGCGTCTCTGGTGCAGGTGTATACACTACACAATGCCACCAAGCAGGAAAATCTAACCAAGAGAAACATAAACAGAATGTCAAACAGAATGATG
>RJWH01000309.1:353563-409311 GCA_004363575.1 Solenodon paradoxus
GAGAGAGAGAGAGAGAGAGAGAGAGAGAGAGAGAGAGAGAGAGAGAGAGAGAGAGAGAGAGAGAGAGAGAGAGAGAGAGAGAGAGAGGAAAGGAAGAAAGATACAAAGAAATGAAAAAACGTGATAACGGAAATAAAGAACTCAATAGGGGGTCTAAAGGGTATAAAATCAGTGAACTTGAAGATAGGGTACAGAAATGCACTCAAGTAAACCAGCAAAGAAAAAAAGAATCAAAGAAATGAAGAGAGCACTTTTGACCTATGGGATAGCACCAAAAGGAAGAGTATTTGCATCATAGAGGTTCCAGCAGGAGAGGATAGAGAAAAGGGGGCAGAAAGTGTATTTGAAAGAATAATAGTTGAAAACTTCCCTAACCTGAGGAATGAAAAAAGTCTCCAGACCCAAGAAACAAGTTCCTAATAAAAGAAAACCAGACAGATCTACACCTAGACATATTGTCAGCAAAATGTCAAAAATAAAAGATATTAAGCATTTGAACTGACGAGAGACATCGATAGCAAAACAATAATAGTGGGAAACTTCAAAATCCCACTTACAAGAATAGGCAGATCAAGTAGAAAGAAAATTAACAGGGAAAGAGCAGCTTAAATGAACATTTGGAACAGTTCGATGTAATAGACATATACTGAACACTTCAACCACCACAGATTTCACATTCTTCTCAATTGTTCATGGAATATTGTCAAGGATAGATCATATATTGAGATACAAAATATGTCTCAACAAATTTACAATACTGAAAATCATACCAAACATCTCTGAACTCAATGGTTTAAAACTAATGATCAACCACTAAAAGAAAACTAAATGACCCCAAATTAATTGGAGACAAAACAATATGCTTCTGAATGAATCTTGGATAAAAGAGGAAATCAAAGAGGAACTTAAAAAATACTCAGAGACAAATGAGAATGAAGACATGAGTTAACAATCTATGGCATGCAGCAAAAAGAGTACTAAAAGGGAATCTCATTGCAATACGGGCTTACTAAAAGAAACAAGAAAAATTGCAAATAACAATCTAAACCTACACTTAAAACAGCTCAAGAACAATTAAAGTAAAAAAATCAGTAGAAGAAAGAAAATAACAAATTTTGAGCGGAAATAAATAAAATAGAAAACAAAGATAATCCAGAAGATCAATGAAATCAAGTTTGTTCTTTGAAAAAATAAACAAAATTGACAAACCATTGACTAGACTCGCAAAGAAAAAGAGAAAACTCTCATAACTAGAATCAGAAATGAAAAGGGAGAAGTCAAAAAAGATACCAGAGAAATACAGACTCTACTAAGAGAACACTATGAATAGCTCTATTTCAACAAAGCAGATAACCTTGAGGACAAGGAAAGGTTTCTAGAAAAATACAGTCTACCAAGACTGCACTTGGAAGAATTGGAATACTTGACAGGACAATCACAGGCAAAGAAGTTGAAGAGCTAATCAAAAGTCCCTAATGAACACAGGAAAAACTTTCCATGACATCAGTCGTAGAGAGGCCATTTGGGGACTCAATGCTAGCATTAAGGGACACAAAAAGAAAAATAAACATCTAGGAGTACATCAGACTAAAACATCTTTACAGAGAAAGAAAACTTCACCAAAACAAAAAGACAACCTACTAACTAGGAGAAGATATTTGCATTTCATATTTCTGACAAGGTTTTAATATCCAAAATATATAAAGAACTCATAAAACTCAATAAAAGATAAAGCAAGCAATCCATTCAAAAAATGGGAAGAGGAATTGGAGAGACATTTTTCCAAAGAGGGTATACAGATGGCCAACAGGCACATGAAAAGATATTCCTACTTGCTGGCTATCTGGGAAATGCAAATCAAAACAATAATGAATATTGCCTTATACCTGAGAGACTACTTATGGAAATAACTAATGTTGGTGGAGAAAGGGAACACTATTACACTGTTGGTGGGAGTGCAAATTGGTGCAACCTCTATTAAAACAGTTTGAAGTGTCCTCAAAATTGAACATGGAAATCCCATATGATCCCACCATCCTGTTTCTGGGTGTTTACCTAAAAGATTCAAAATCACTAATTCATGTAGATTTATGCACTCCCATGTTTGTTGCAGCCCTATTAACAGTTGCTAAGAACTGGAAACTACCTGAGTGCCCAATGTCAGGTGAATGGATAATGAAGATGTGGTACATATACACAACTGAATACTTGAATACTACACAGCCCTTAGAAGAGATGAAATCCTGTCATGTGAATAAATATGGATAGATTTAGAAGGGATTATGATAAATGAAATAAGTCAAAAGAAGAAAGATAGATTCCAGATGACCTCACTCATAGGTAAAATGTGAATAGCCAAAACAAAGGAACAGATGAAACAAAACTAACCCTTGGGCACTTGCAATACGACTAGGTTACCAAAAGGGAATGGGAGGGCCTCAGGGGCAAGTGGTGGAGCAGTCCACTGGACAATGGTGAAAAACTCTTGGTGATTTCATGTAGGGTAGGGTGTGTTGACATATATCTGAGAGTGAGGACATAACACCTATGGGGAACCTATACGTATGTGTTTATCTTAATGTGTAAAATCAAAATTACTGCAAAAAAAGGATTATAAAAGGCTTCACTTCTTGGTCAGAGTTACAACTAAGATACTAAAGAGGGTCATGCACATGGAAAGAAGTTGTGACTTTTATTTTTTACAATACTGGTGCTGTTCATTTTGATACTTGTTTTTCATGTACTATTTCATTTAATTTCCACAATTATCTTCTAAGAAAGCACATCCTTGTGACTCAGGCAACTGAGTTGATGGCATGCAGACCACATAAAAGACAAAGGACTGGGGTTCATGACTTGGGGCCAGGGTGGAAAAACAAAATAAGTCAGTAAATATTCTTCCTTTCTTCTTTCTCTCTCCCTACCTCCTTCCCTCCCTTGCTCCCTCTTTCCTTCCCTTCTTTCCTTATATCTTTCTTCTTCCTTAAAACACGCTTTTATGCCCTCTTGCTTTTCCTAAAAATTATCTTATGAGATGTAAATATTATTAAATCTATTTTACAAATGAGAAAGCTGAAACACAAAGATGTTATATAATAACATTTCTAGAGAGAGAAATACATATTGTAGTTCTTAAAGAGTAAAACTGTGTTAATAAAAGAATGCTAAGTTTAAAGGAAGGATAAAATATTATAAATAATATACATCAATATGTTTTAAAATAGGAACACATATACACAGAATCATCCTGGAAGGGAATATTAAAAATATTAACAAATTCCTGAGTTGGAGGATTAGTGTGATTTTTTAATTTTTTATATTTTACACACTGTTCACAAGTTTCACTTTAAAAATAATGTTTAAAAAATAAATTCTCCAGTAAAGCTTACACAAGAAGAAATCGACTTATATGTATTAAAAGAGTTGAATCAATAATTAGTAATCTGAAACAGAGAGGACCAGGTTCACATGGGTTTAATGGTGAATGATACCACACCCTTAAGGAGGAAATTATACCAATTTTTTACAGTTGTTTTCAGAAAATAGCAGAGAGAATACTTGTTAACTCATTCTATGATGCCAGCATTATCCTAATACCAAAACCAGAAAAAGACATTTCAAAGAAGAAAAACTACAGAGCAATATTTCTCATGAATATGCAAAAATCCTCAATGAATATGAGCAAATTGAATCCTGAATATATAAAAAGGACTATACACTATGACCACGTGGTATTTAAACCAAGTAGGAATGTTTTTGACATTTGAAAATCATTTACTATAATCCATCACATTAAAAAGTTAAAGAACAGTCATATGATCCTACCAACAGATGTAGAAAAAATATCTTCCAAATTTAGCATTCATTCGTGATTTTAAAGCTCCTGTAGCAAACTAGGAACAGAGGGGAATTCCTCCTCTGATTAAAAAGAAAATAAACCATCTTGCTTCACTCTGTGACTCAGGCATCTAAGGCACAAGCAATGAAAGTCATCAAAGTTCAAAACCTGGGTGCAAGGGTGACAGCAAAATAAAATAAAACAAAATAAAAAACATACAAAACTTCCTACAGCTAATATGATAATTAATGGCGAGAAATGTGAAGCTTTCCCACTAATATCGGGATCAAGGAAAAGCTGTCCCCTCTTACTACTTTTGTTCAATTTTTTTACTGGAATTCTTAGATAATGCAATAGAACGACAACAGAAAATTATAGTAATAAAGATTGGGAAAGAAGAAATAAAACTGCCTTAGTCGTAGATGACATGATTGTGTAGATCAATCAAAATACTGACAAAAGCAAATGCTGGCGAGAATGTGAAGCAACAAGAACTCGCATCCTTTTAATTTTTTGCCACGTTTTACCATTCTAATGTTGAATGTCTCATCTTACCCTGAGAATTTCACTAATAACATGTTTAATAAAAAACAATCAGAGAACTGGTAAGAGTCACTTGTACGAAATTGTCTACTTGGCCACTAATTGTTTCTCAAATTGATAAAACTATCACATTCAAATAAGGAGTCTTCAACTCCCCTCCAAAAAGATAATCAATTAACTTTTTTAAGCTTAATTTTTTAAGATAAGTATTTTTAAGTTTATGTTTTCTAATGAATCTGCCAAATAAATTTATAGCGTTATTTTGTTTTTATTTCAGACACTTGTTCTTAGTGTCTTTTCAGTTTTATAACATTATTTAACAATCAGTGCTTAGTTCTCATGCACATCGACTAGATTTTTTTAAAGTGGTGAGAGGTACATAGGTAACCAGCGAACAGAGCTTGTTTGGTGAATCTTCATTCCCATTCCGTTTTCTGGAAAACCGCACATGGAAACCATATGGGACATTTCCTATTCCTTTGGCCCCAACAGCTTTATGGAACACATCTGGAGTGTCCTTTCCTTCACAGCAAATTTCCAGATCTCTGAACGCTGGAGGAGTTCGCTTCTGGAAGCCGATCCCATGTACCCGCTTGCGCATGTTAACAGGGTCTTCTATGGTCGCAGCTTGGTTGTTGGCAGAGCAGCCTTTCTCACGTCCCTGCTTTGCAGGAGTCATTCTACCCGGCCCAGGTGGAAAAGGAATCTACTTAGTGTCTTAATCAGTTCTTAGTAATGAGACAAACATTTTAGTGTACAGCCTTAGATAATTTATTAAATGATTACTAAATGGTCTCCACGGATAGCTTGAAGAAGTCGGTTCCATAACTACTTAATTTGCTGTGGGTGAACTGGGGACTTTAAAGTCTGCAAAGAGCAAATTCAGTCTTAGACATTTCAATCCCATAGTCAAGAGTGCTAAAATTCAAAGTGATTTTTCTCAGTGGACTTCCCAGTGGACTGACAAACCAATAACTATAAAACTAGAAAATTAAAAATTGTTGTCATAATTTGAAACTGAAATTCTGCAATATGGATTGTCCTTTCCCTAAAAATGTATCTGTTTTGAGTGTTATGGTATTTTTAGCTATTCTATAGACTAATACATTTATTTTATAACAGGCAAAATTCTGCTGATTAAATATTTTTCTCATTTTAGCATTGAATTGCTTAAATTTGATCATGATACATTATTTACTTCAGTAAATCAATGTTTTCAACCAAATGAGATATTACACATTATAATAAAATGTTTCCTTAACATTATTCAGGTCAACTTTTTTTAAAGAAAGGTCATAGTTTTTATAAAGTGTATATAAAATACTAAAACAGAAAATGCTCGTTTTACATCTTTATGAGCAGTTTCAATTTTGTAAGGGGTAAGAAATAATAAAAATAATTAAGATTATTCAACAGTATCCATATGCTGAATCAAATTTACTAACTATTATTTAAGGTATAATTTATATTATGAATTTCATTAAATAATTGTGAAATTATCTCCTAATACACATGATTCCAATATTGGTCTCCAGACAAGAACTACACAGTAGGAAATTAAGCTTGTTATTGCAATTCCCATGTATTTTTAAACTGTGTAAGTATTTCCAAGTTTATGTTTTCTTCTATATAATCATAATACCAATATCTGCATTTTATTAAATGACTTCAATTTAAAATAAGGTTAATATTATAACCATCATTAAAATGATGATAATCAGCAAAAATGTTCCATTGGTTTAATACGAAATTTCCATTTAATCTGTTTTTGCAATTATTTAACATAAAATCTCCACTGCATAGGAAATGTTAGGATCACAAAGGCAGAACTGAGTTTTGATGGTCTCTAGAATTCATTTCATAAACAACAACAAAAAAACCCTGAGACTAAAGCAAAGCTGTGATTCAGAACACAATTCAAAATTTCTGTCAAGCAACAGGTAGAACTGGGCCAATGTAGCTGTTTTTTTCTTTAATATTCTGTACTCAGCCATCACAAACCATGTTGATACTGTCTTTCATTTTCAAATTCCTTTGCTTCTTTTGACATCTACTGTCATTTTAATGAATGGACAGGTGCCAAAACCTAAGGTTTGTACAGTGGGCATTGTTTTTTATAGACATTATAATGAATGAATTTGGTGCTTCTGAAGGAAAAGTAAACTCTGTTTTTTTTTTTTAATGCCTATGATGTATGGTATAGCCTCAGGAATATCTGACTTTTTATAGGAGTATCAAAACCTAATTAAATAAAAACTATTTGAACCTAACTTTTCCTCCTTTCAGTTGCTAACTGTAGGCAAGTCATATACTTTCCCTAAAAAAAAAAAAAAAAAAAAAGGAACTGATAAGAAAAGATTACACATTTACCTCACAGAATTACTGTAAAGATCAAATGAAATTTAGGCTTGGACTTTAAACCAATTCACTTATTTACACAATTGTTTGCTGAGCACTCACTAGTTGCAGAGCTAAAGTGGTAAAGGAGAGCATTGAAGTAGAAGGTCAGAAAATAAACCAGAACAACAGAGGCACATGCATCTACATACAGTTCTCTATATATTGTTGATAGAGAGATAACTAGGCTGCAAAATAATCATGAGAGTGTTCATTTCAGAATAGGTATCGGAATTTGAATCCCAAAACAAGAAGCAGTCCCAAGGTATGTTTGACTGGATCAGGGAATAGATATATTTTAAAGCATCAAATAGAGAAGTGATCTTAGCTCAGGTCACCCTTTCTGAAACTTTTCAATTTGTTCTTAAGTATTTTTGTCTTCCTGTGATTGATTGACATCAGTCTTCAGACAAAGGCTGCAGTGTGAGGTCTTTCTTTTTTTTTTCTCTCTAGTTTCCAAATAAGGAGAAAACCATGAATTGCTGTCAGACTGAAATTAACAACTCATCTGGACATCTCAATAGGGAAGTCAGAGAAAAGATAGAATTTGTTTGATTCAAAGTAGATTCTAGTTTATATGTGTATGTGTGTGTGTGTGTGTGTGTGTGTGTGTGTATGTAGGTATAATTTCAAGTCATGTTAACTTATTTTTTATTTAAATGTTATTGTAAGAACATTATATAAGTTTAATATACTCATCATTGTAAATCAACATCATTATATAATAGATTCTGTTTCCTACCAGAAACCTAATTCTAATTTTTTGCCTGATTTGTCCACCCCTCTCCTACCATTCTCTTTTGGTAACTACTAATTTGGTCCTATAGACTAAAAGTCTATTTATGTTTGCTTTGGTTCATTTGGTTGTTTGGTTTCTCTATGTACCACACATGAAAGAGCTCATATTGTGCTTGTGTTTGTCCTTCTCATGGTATCTTCTACAGAGAAATAAACAGGGCAATGTATTCTGAAGCAGTGCTGACCGAGGAGGGAGTAGCCAGATGGAGACAGAAATTGGGGGTTTTAGGCAGAAGGCAAGCCTTGGGGTGGGACTGAGATGTCTCAGGCTGTGTGCTCAAAACAGAAAAGAAGCCAGGATTGCTGCAGCAAGAAGAACAATGAAGAGAAAGGAGTCAGAGGAGGCTGAACAGGAGCCAACTCACCTGTAGGAGGTCATGATAGGAGTCTGAATTTAATTTTAATTGTAATAGGAACATGGTAGTAGTTGGTATTCTAACTGCAAGCCAAAAGAGACTGGCTAATTTAAGAAAAGGAGTTGGAAAACTCACAGGACCACCAAGAAGGTTGTGAATCAGGCTTGGAAAACCTGTAATTGCCCAGTGAGGTGGGCAGTGGGCAACGAGGCAGAACCTTCTCGCAGAATGAGTGTGGAGAGCACAGCTACTACCACCAGAGTGAACTCCAGCCGGCCCGCCTCCCAACCCCCTGCAACACCAGACAGTCCAGGGCAGTGCTACCAACAGATCCTTTCAACTTTGGATGGATGAGATACAGGAAGAGCCTTCAGAGGGTTCTCAAAAAATTAATGCCTGTGCCTTAAAGGCGCCCAGGGGTGCTTTAAGTATAGCTATTAGTGCATGAGTCCAGACATTACTCATTGATCACTTGAATCATTAACCACTGTTTAGACAACGAACTGATGATGAAAGAAAATAGTTTTAGGTGCTCTGGTTCATATTCCCATCACATTTCCTTTTTCTAAGACTTCACATTATCAATGTGTGTCAGCAAATGGAATGAGCAAACAACCTAAAGAATAATAAGCACAGAAAAAGGGTGGGGACACAATAAATTAGTTAACTACTTACTGTAGAAGGGCAACCCTCTTATTGTGGGAACGCAAGGAAGGAATGTAGCAATTAATCAAAAGGCAGAACAAAATTACTGTGTGATTTATACCTAACCTCCAAACAGTAAAGCATTCATTCATATCATATATAAAGCCATGCCCAAGCACAAAGAAAATGCAGTTTTACTGTCTACAGAACTCCCCCTTTCTCTGTTTGTGCCTTTTCTTTTAATAAACTTTCTGTGTGTCACTGACCTGAGGCTCCATTAAATTCTTTCTTACTCTGCACTTGCGAACCCAAAGGAGTTTCACTTGCAACATTATGAAATTTTAAAATATTAGTTGTTGCATAATTGAATCATAATTTATTCAGTATAGAAGCATTTGTTTACCTATTGCAAGGTTAATATCTTCTATTAAAGGAAGTCTGAGGACTCATTGTAAGGGAGCAAATCTTTTCACTGCTGATAGTCTTCCTCATTAGGGGTATGACATGGCAACAAGATTCAAGTTCCTAAGACTATTTATTTTAATGTGTCCCCCCCCAAAAAAAATCCTAAGTTCCAAGAGAGCAAGGAAAAGAGAACAAAAGCAAATGTGATCATTTCTACTTATATGGAAGACATTGGAAATGTTTTCCATTGGCCAAGAGAAACTACTAGGCACGTAAGGTTTTGACAAGGAAAGTCACTGCCTCTCAGGATAAAGTTCAGTCAGGGTCCTAGACTGCTGAAGGGAGACAATCAGGGCAGAAGCTAAAGACAACTCTAACGAGCAGCTGATCAAGTTGAGAATGTGGGCCAGAAATAATTACCAGATTAGTTCTGAGAGTAGTACTAAGACAACAATGAAGACTTCCATGTCTCTAAACAATGGTGATTGGCATTTTACATTTAGGAGGTATTTTTTTAAACCTCTAAACCAGAGGTTTTCAATCCTGGCTGCACATTATACTCACTTGGGAAAGTTAAAAAGCAAAACAACAACATAAAAACCAACCCATGTAACTGAAACAAAAAGAAGTCTCCAGGGAAATCCTGGACCTCAGCATCTGTGCGAGCTCCTCAGGTGACTGGGATATGTACTCAGGAATGTGAATCACCACTGAAGCTTCATGCCTACTAACATGGGAAGCATGAGTTTTGAAATTCAAGAAGTTAAGCAAGAGTATCATTATCTTGGATCTCTCTTCTTTATTATTCATATAATTTTTTAAAGGAAAGATGAAGACAGGAATGAAGGCAAGTAGGCAAGCAGGCAAGAAGAAAGAGAAGGAAGAAGCATTTTATTTTATTTAGTTGTTTCTCTTGCTTGTTTCCCCTACCCCGGGTCTTCAGCCTGAGTCCTTGGGATGTATTTAGACTAAGTCCTGTGACTTATCCAATAGACCACCACGGGTTTTAACAATTTCAAATTCAAACAATTTTTCAGTCATAGAAAGATCTGATTTTTGCTTGCTCTATCTTGGTGAGCACATTAACATACCTTTGTTTCAGGAAGATAACTCTGAAAGCAAAGAAGGAAGTCCTTGCCCCTCTCAAAGCCCAAGTCAAAGCAAGGCTTTAAAGCCCAAAAAGCGGTGCTGAAACACATCTCCAGTCACAGACACACACAAAAGGAGATTCACACATAATCCACCTTCCAATTCCAAAGGCCCAAGATGCTGTGCTCTGAAGGCAGCCCAAATATCCTTGGACTGGTGCCCTAGGGAGAAACAAGCTTGACCCCTCTGTCATCATCAAGTTCCCCTGACCACCAAGTCAACCATGCAGAAGTTACAAAACAACAATATACTTGTGTTCATTGTGGATGTATGTCAAGGCCAACATACACCAGATTAAACAGGTTATGAAGGAGCTCTATCACACTGGTATGACAAAGTCCATACCTGATCAGGCCTGATGGAGAAAAGAAGGCATATGTTCCACTGGTTCCTGTCTATAATGCTTTGGATGTGGCCAACAAAATTGGTATTATCTGAACTGAATCCAGCTGGTTAATTTGAAATATAATTTTTTCTCACCATAAAAAAAGAGAAAATAATTAAGCCTTGAAAATTTATAATCTATTTCTCTTTATATTCATCATCTCTAGACTTCTAATACCCAACTGATTGGAATTTGTTTTATTTTTTTCTTTTAAAGTATAAAAGTATATAATGGTAGATTTGTAAATTTCTAATGAGGCAGGTATGAATTTGGTATGATTACTAGACCACTATAGTGTCCAGGACCACTGTAGTGGACTATAACTACTTGACTCCTAAAGTGCATTACTTGTCATTTGTTAGCACAAAGAGAGCTTCCTGCCTTGTACCTAGACACATACTGGAGCTGCAGGGGAGACTGGCCTAGTTGGAGAGTGAGTGGTACAGCTCAGCCTGCCTCTGAAACACAGAGTCCAGTGTCTATTCTGGGTGAGCAGAGTACACTTGGGATCTGGCCAGGAACATGCCCAGAAGTTCTGGGAAGTTTGCAAGAGTTATGAACTCTCAAAATGTTAACTTTCTCTAGTGAGGCTTTCTCCCCCTCTTTTATCTTTAACCACTATTTATCTCCATGGTCTTCCATAGGAGCCTAGGAACTATATTTTCCAGAAGCCCTTAACTCCAGGGTGCAAGATTTACATTCTGCCCTTGATAGGTGCTGGTACATTATTTGAAAGGCAAGGTCACACAGAAGCCTCTAGTAACAGGCAACATGTGGACATAAGCACAGCTGAGTTCCTGCAACGACTATCAGGCTCCAAAAGAAAACTTAATGCTATGGGCTTATTTTCAATTTAAGGCAGTGTCACTTTCATGAGGAGCTAATAAAAAAAGTTACCTGCAGCAAAGGTATAATATATATAATATATAATATGTGTGTATATATGTATATATACAATTTTGAACTATGCATTGGCCTCAAAGAAAAATCAACCAATTATTTCACCAACAAAATAGGTTTATTTGGAAACAACAAAAAAAGGAAATTTGCAAAGTACAGTCTCCTAGGGAGGCACACATGTACTTCCCTAGAACCAAAGTCAGCACCGCCTTATATAGGCTTTTAAGAGGTTCATGCTGGTTCATACTTTTTTCCTCTGCTGGGTTGGGGAAACAACATCACTCATATAGCTTACACGTGCCTCACTATAGCTTACACGTGCCTCACTATAGCTTACACATGCACGGGAACTCTTCTATCTTCCTGACTTCATTTAAACAGGATTTCTGTATACTAATTTTTGTATTTTCTCCTTTTGATCAAAATCTTTCTCTGAAAGATATGCTTATTAAGAGGCAGGTTTATCCCAGGTGCAATACCTTTTTGCCATTTAGTGCAAGGAAGGCTCTTTGCTGAGCATTAATGTCTTATTAGAAGGCAAGTACACAGATTGGAACCTTACTGTGTGCGCATTAGGGTATCAAAGAAGGCTAGGAAAATGATAAGGCATTTCTCATCTGAATCTATGCCTTTGTAATAAACTTGGTCCTGGCATTCTGAGAAGCTGTTTAGTCAGATGTTATCTAATTTAATTGTGGAAAATATTTCCTTTTAGATTACCAGGCAGCATGCCGGTCAATCCAGGATTTGGCGTTCCTTGTGTCTCCTTTTCTGGGGCCAATTATTGGGCTTTTTGTAGTTAGATTTCCAAAGGTTTTCCCTTTGGACCAAAACCAGAGGTTTATTCCTTTAAAAGCAGGATTTCTTGCAGAATTATTAGCCAGATGACTTCCTTTAGCTTCCAAAAAGTCAATTTTAGAATACCTTGAAATCTTAATTAATACCTAAGGCAGCAAATCAAAGTATAGCATCCAATATTTTTTTAATCTAACGGCCATTTTAAATTTTGTTTCTACTAAAAGTAAGGAGGTCACATTGCTTCCGCACCATTCCAAAACCATCAGCTACTCCAAACCTATCCACTATCAATACAAATGTTGGTGGTTTTGTCCTTGGCTAGAGTATAGGGCCACATGGGTATGTATACGTAAGTTTATTGGGCGGTAGTAACCAAAGGCAAATGTGTTGCATCAATTGTATCTATGGATATTGCTGTTGCATATCTATCACATTATTTACCATTTGACTTTTTAAGTTTGAAATATCAGTGAACCATGAGAAGTTAACATCACCCAAAAGATTCTTATAGATAAATCACAAGAGGTGTCAAACAGTCATGAGGGACTTTGTCAGTAACAGTGGGGAGGATGGTAGTAGTAGGTAGTAAATTAGCCATGAGCAGAGAAGCAAGGTGTGGGGAACAGAGGCAGTCCTACAATCAAAGACAGCCCTGCAATCAAAAGGCAGCAGATCAATCAGTTTAAAAGGGGAACCACTGACCTAGCAATCAATACCCTATCTCATCCCAGGACACACCTATGAGGGGACAGGAGCTGCCAGACTACTTAAAAACCTCAGTCCAAATCTCCTCATGGCCTGGTCCCTTCTTGAATATGGTCCTCCCTTATCCTCTTAAAGGGTCTGCTGTCTTTAATACATCTCACTTGCTTTTGCTTACTACTGGTTGTACTACCTTCTTTGCTCTCAGATCATGTGGGTCTGACAAATTTTTCTCTCTTGGACTCATGAGAACCCTGAAACAAGACCTCAGGACCCTAAAACTAATAGTAGTAGGGTGAAGATTGTTATAATTACCAAGAAAGTCACATGGTAAGAAGTTAGCAAATTATTTTACTCAGTGAACTTGACCCAAAAACAACAACAGCAATGGCTCTAAGTAAGGAGGGTAACCTTATGTTACAGGGTCCAGCTGTAATACCCTAGGGGTAAATGGTGGACCCTGTTTTTGCATGAGTACCTGAAGGGCATTTCCTTATTTTTCATATCCAAAAGGAGGAAGGTAATTTGATCATTGGCATGTGCAAGGCTAGGTGGGTTTATTATTTACATTCTTCTGCTGATTTTTGGCTTCAGTTGTTCTTCTTTTTCCAGTTGGTCTGATTGTGGAGTTAAATTGTTTGTTTACAATTTTTCTTGTATCTTGAGATAGGCCTGGATTGAAATGAACATTCCCTTTAATACCGCTTTTGCTGCATCCCAAAGATTCTGATAGCTTATGTCCTCGTTCTCATTTGTCTCTAAGTAATTTTTAAGTTCCTTCTTGATTTCCTCTTTTATCCGAGTCCTTCAGGAGCATATTGTTGACTTTCCAATTGGTTTGGGGTCTTCCAGCTTTCTTTTTGTGGTTGATTTCCAGTTTTAGGCCATTGTGGTCAGAGAAGATGATTGGTATGACTTCAGTCTTTGTAAATTTGTTGAGACATATTTAGTGTCCCCATATATGATCTTTCCTTGAGAAAATTCCATGAGTGCTTGAGGGGAAAGTGGAATCTGTAGTCCTTGGGTGAAGTGATCAGTATGTCTATTAAACCTATCTGTTCTACATGGTCATTTAAAATCATTTTTTCACTGTTAATTTTCTGCCTGGTTGATCTGTCCATTGTTGTAAGTGGGGTGTTGAAGTCCCCCACTATTGTGTTGCTGTCAATTCTTTCTTCAGATCTAATAATACTCTCTTGATACATTTTGATGGTCCTTCATTGGTGCATATATGTTAATAAGCATTATGTCTTCCTGCTGAATTGATCCTTTAATCATTATACAGTGTCCATCTCTGTCTTTGTTCTGCTTTTTAGATGGAAGTCTGTTTTATCTGATATGAGTATAGCTGTTCCTTCTCTTTTGTGGTTGCCATTTGACTGTAGGATTGTCTTCCAGCCATTGACTATATTTGTTTATCTTTTGGAAGAAGGTGGGTTTCCTGAGTGCAGCAGAAGGTTAGGTTATGCTTTTTAATCCATTCAACCACTCTGAGATGTTTGACTGGTGAGTTCAACCCATTAACACTTAGGGTGATTATTCATATATAGCTACTTAGTGTCATTTTATAATTTGTCTTTTGTATGTTGCTCCAGATGATGACTTGTTCTCTTTCTCTTTTTAGGTCAGATGGAGCAGTTGTTTTGATTGACGTCGCCTTTTGTTTCTTCTTTGCTTTCTCCTTGGGGATGTATGTTTAGGTTACCCTGAAGCTAGCATTCACAGTTATATGTTTACTACTTAATTTTATTTGAAAACATATCAGTCTTACACTCATTCTAGTTGTCCACATTTTTGTTCTCTTCCTCCCCACTTTTAATATTTGCTGTCTTACTGTTTATTCTGTGTATGTGGTTTCTTTATGCTTTATAGAACATCCTTCAATATTTCTTGCAAAGCTGGGTTTTTGGTGATGAATTCATTTAACTTTTGCTTGTCAGAAAAGGATTTTATCATTCCTTCAGTTCTGAATGATAATCTTGTCAGATATGGTATCCTAGGTTGAAAATCCTTTACTTTCAGCACTTTGAAGATATAATGCCATTCCCTTCTGTTCTGTAGTTTCATTTGAGAACTTGGCTGACAATCTTATAGGAGCTCCTCTGTAGGTGACATGTTTTTCTCTGGTTGCTTTTAATAGTCTTTCTTTATCTTGTATTTTTGACATTTTGATGACAATGTGTCTAGGTGTATTTTTGTTTTGGTTTCTTTTATTAGGAACTCTTTGAACTTCATTCTTCATTCTTCAAATTGGGGAAGTTCTCATTTATTATTTCTTCACATATGATGTCTTCCTCCTTTACTCTCTCTTCCTCATATGATGCGAATGTTGTTCCTTTTGATGTTATCCCAGCGGTCTTGAATGCTGTGTTCGATTCTTCAAATTTTTTTTCATCTCTTTGTTGGTTTGCTTGATTGATTTCCTCTATCCTATCTCACAGATCACTGATTCTATTGGAAGCTTCATCCATCCTATTGTTGAGATCTCTACTGAGTTTTTTAATTTAGCCATTGTGTCTCTTACCTGCTTGATGTCTTGTTTTAATTCTTTTTTTTGCTTCCTGACATTCTCATTTACTGTCTCTACTGATTTCTGGATACCCATGAGTATGTTAATCACTGTTACCCTAAATTCCTCTTCTGGTAATTTACATATGTCTGCTGTATTCAGATTTTCCCCTGGTTTTTGA
Organism: Solenodon paradoxus; assembly: GCA_004363575.1. Taxonomy (NCBI): domain Eukaryota; kingdom Metazoa; phylum Chordata; class Mammalia; order Eulipotyphla; family Solenodontidae; genus Solenodon; species Solenodon paradoxus. The sequence goes on from RJWH01000309.1 coordinate 369,170, forward strand.
TTGGCCCCATCATTGCCCTATATTTCTCTGTGCCTTTGCTCTATTTGGCATTCTGTTTATATTTCTGAGGGTTTGGTTTCCCTGGCATTGCATAGATTTGATTTGCCCAGGATTGGCAATCAGGCTGCAGTTTTGCCTCTACCCACATGGTGGCGATAGCAGATGGTGTTGAGGTTTGGGACTGCCTTCTCACTGTAATCCAGGGGGTGGGGCAACCAATGGGCAGGATTTCTAGTGGGTGGGTATGCGGTGGGCTGGATTTCCACTCAGTGGACCCCAGGATCTGGCGTGAAATTGTTTTGGGAGGGGTTTGATTTGGCTGATTTTCGTTATGGCTTTGCCCAGTGCAATTTACTGCGCGGGCTCCAGCTCAGCTACTGGTAGCTGGCTCTCCTTTCATGCCCTCCCAAGTTGGCCAGCTTGGCATCTCAGGCCCACTGGGTCCGCCTCTCACTGCCTCTATAGCTGGTACCAAAGTCCCTTGCCTCCACCCCACTGTGCATCCAGAGACTTCCGAGTTTCATCCAAAATCCAAATCTGCAGCTTAGCCGAGAACCACCTTGGGTTCCCTCACCCACCGTTAGTCTTCAACTGTTCTGTCTCCGGATGAAGTGCCAGTTGTTTTTTGGTGTTTGTATCATGAAAATAGGTGATTTTTTTGTTTTGTTTTCGGTGTCTGTGGGGAGCAACCCGAAAGTGCATCCCATCAAGTCACCATCCAGAAGTTGATCCTCCAGCAGGTGGGTCTATTAAATGTTTCTTTAGGCATTTAAGGCCATGTTGTCCTGTTCTTCCCATTGAATTGGGACAGAGTTGTCTTTTTTAATAAATCTTACAGAGATTTTACCATAAGAGAGAAATTTGGAAACCACTTTAAGCACTTAGTCTGAAAAAAAACTTCACAGTTGATGTTCAGTTTTGAGTGTGGGGAAACTAAGGACACTATCTGGAAACCTAACTTAGGACACTTAGGGAGCCTGTTTGGATCTAGGTAGACCTTGTGATATTAGATATTTGAAATATCAAATCTAGGGTTGGTAAAACTACAACTTCTCCTGGGTGACCTTTTGAGACTTTAAGGCTAAACCTTTAACAAACAGGTGCTGTCTTCCTGTGAGGAGGTTTGGGAGGGAGAGCAAAGAAGTAAATTACACTCATATTGAAACAAGGGAAGTTTAATATCATTCAGGAAGCCGTCAGGATTTGTGGGAATTAAGAAGGGCTTTCAGTAAAACTCTGAAATATCATAGTCCAGGTGAATTTTGCCAATGTCGGTAGGCAAGTTTATCCATAAGGAGGATGGTGACTGATTCAATGGGGACAATGATCAATGTCTCAGAATCAACTCTAGTACCATCAGAGATAGCACAAATAAAAGATATTAAAGATTCACTTAATTCACTTGGTTGGCTATTTCGATAGTTACTTTCAACTGCTAGAGTTATTTTTCCCATTTGAGACAAAGACTTCCTGTCGAAATTATTTTCTTAATAATGTTTTATTGTTATATCTTTTATTTACAAAGTCTTACACATTTTAAGATATTGAAATAGCTCCTCAGTCTATGAGTATTACACACAACACCCACCACTAGAGTTCTAGCGTCTTTTACCACCACCTTGTCCCTCTCTCCTTCCCTCCCCACTCCTACCCACCTAGCAGCCGTCATCTTGTGTCCTGTGAATTTTGCTGGGTTTTACCTATTTGCTTCATTTCATTATATTCCACATATGAGTGAAACCATCCTATATTTCTCTTTTTCTTTCTGACGTATTCATTAACATGATACCCAGCTCCATCCAGATTGTTGCAAAGGGCACAGTTTTATTATTTTTAATAACTGCATAGAATTCCATTGAATATATATATATACTATATATATAAATTTGAGAAACTTTTCATGCAACATACATAAGAGCTATGTTGGCTATGAGTGTGTTATATACTGCTTTTATTGTGTTGAGGTATGTTCCTTCTATTCCTGTTTTGGTGAGGTTTTTTTATATCATGAATGGGTGTTAGATCTTGTCAAATGTTTTTTCTTCATCTTTTGACATGATCATATAATTTTTTATTTCCCCTTTGTTGATGTGACATATTGCATTAATTTATTTGCATATATTCTATGCTGTCAATTATAATATCACCTCTTACATTTTTGAAACTTATTAGAATTTTCTCTGTTCTTTGTGAATCTAGCTAGTGAATTTATCAATTTTGTTTATATTTTTAAAGAACCAGCTTTTGGTTTCATTGATCATTTGTATACTCTTTTGTTTTCAGTTTCACATATTTTGCTGTAATTTTTATTATTCCCCTTCTGTTAATTTTTGGTTTTGTTTGTTCTTCCTTTTTTAGTTTCCTCAGACATGAGGTTAAGGATTTAATTTTGATGTGAGCTTGTATGGCTATAAACTTTCCTCTCAGAATTGCTTTTGCCATATTCATATGTTGTTCATTTTCATTTGTTTCCAGATACATCTTAATTTCATCAATGATCCATCAATTGTTCAGAAGCATGTTGTTCCATCTCCACATCATTGTAGCTCTTGCAGTTTTGCCTTTCTGGTTCATTTCTAGTTTTATCTCCTTTTGGTCAAAGAAGATGCTTTCTATAATTGTAATCCTGCTAAGTTTGCTGAGATTTCTTTTGTGCCCCATAAAATGTTCTATCCCTGAGAATGTTCCATATACAATTGGAAACAATACATATTCTTTTTTTGTTGGGGTGAAACACCCTGTATATGTTTGTTAGGTACATATGATTGATTGATCCATTAAGTTTTATGTATTGTTTTCTTGATTTCCATGAGTATGTTTATCACTGTTGCCCTAAATTCATCCTCAGGTAGTTTTCATATGTCTGTTGTATTCAGAGCTTCCCCTGGGTTTTTGACTGGATCAATCATTTCATGTATATTTCTCTGTGTCTTCACTCTGGCATTCTGCTCATTTCTGTGGCTTAGGTTTTCCTGCAGTATAGGGTATTGACTTGCACTGAGTAAGGTTGGATCTTCGTTTGGACACTGGAATTTCTTGAGTTTTGTGGCATTACCACTGGTTGGATTGTTTGAAGTTCTCTGTTGCTTCCCAGAATTTGTCTATGGGGTTGGCATTTGTGTGGGAATTGCAGAATCCTCCTGCAGTGTCCCAGTTCCAAACTGTAATGACCATCTTGCTGTTGGTCCAAAATCAGCAACCAGGCTGAAGTTTATTGTCCACTCACAAGATGGTGCTAGTGGGTAACACTGATGGTTTCTCCCTCTGGGAGACTCTTCTTACTTTGAGCCTGAATGTGGGATTTCCAGTGAGTGAGTCCTGTGGCTCAGGGGCAACATAGTTGGAGGGGTTGGGGGTGGGCGATTCCCATAGCTGCCTTCTATTTATGGCATCAACTAGTGTAATTTTCTCAAGGGATCTCCCCTTCAAATCGCCAAGGCATTGGTTCTCCTTCCACCCTACACCTAGACCTTCTTGCCCGGCTCTTAGTCCTGGTTCCACTGGGCGGGCTCTCTGCTTTCATGTTTCCTGGCAGGGGCAGTTCTTCCCACATTCCCACCCCCTCTGCTGCAGCCAGAATACTGAGTCTGAGTCTGTGTTATAACTTTGAACCTGGATGTTTTCACTGACTTTCTGTTGTCGCAATTGCAGCTGTGTCTCTACAGCCTCTGTGCCTGTTTTTCCTCAGTGTTTCTTTCCGGAAAACAGATGAATTTCTAGTTGCTCTATGGGGAGGTTGTGAGTCTCACTCCTACTGGGTCACCATCTTAAACAGAAGTCCTATCCTATTTATCCTCTCTATGGTTTTCAGTGTTGGTTCATTCCCTTTTATATACCTCACGGATATGTATTGCTTTAGGGTTAGGTTTGGTTATTGTCCTATAGATTATCTCTGTCTTTACAGCTCTATGAATATCTTTTATGCCACCTTATCATATTTATAGGCTCATACAATTTCCATGATATTCTTTCCTCCGTTAGTGTTTTTTGTTCTCTCCTGTTGGTCTTGTCTTTGTGTCTGCATTTGCTTTCTTGTTTATCACCATTCTTGGTTGGGCATATTTTTGGTTTTGTTTTCCCTATTGTAAGACTCCTTTCAGAATTTTTTGCGTGGTTTGGTGGTAGAAAAATTCATTAACCTTTGTTTATCACTGAAGAACTTCATTATTCCATCATATTTGAATAATAGTTTTTCAGGGTATTCTTTGTCAGCAGTTTTTATCTTTTAGTATTTTTAATACATATTCTACTCTCTCCTGACCTGTACGTTTCTTGCTGAGAAGTCTGATGATAGTCTGATGATAGCCTGATATCTTTATAGATTATTTATCCTTTCTCTAATAAATTTTTGCTTGTTTTACTATGATGTGTCTTTTTATGTTCATAAATTTTGGTATTCTATCTTCTTGGAACTCCATGTTTACTTTTTGTGACAGATATGGGAAATTCTCTGCTACTACTTCTTTGAGTTGGTTTTCTGTTTCTTTTCCACTCTCCTCTCCTTCTGGGACATGTATGGCCCTTATGCTTGCTTTAATCATGGTGTCTGATATTTCTCATGGAATTTCTTCATTTTTCCTCGGTCTTACTTCTCCTCTTTTGTAAGGATTACCTCTGTGATCTTGTCTTCAATTTATGAGATTTGTTCCTCTGCAAGACTGAGTCTGTTTATGGAGCTTTCCATATTTATCCTCAATTCTTTGATTGTGTTTTTTATCTTAAGCATTTCTACTAGGACTTTCTTCATGGCCTCAGTCTGCTTGGTATAGTCCTCCCTTTGATCAGTCACTTCTTTTTTTGAGGTCTTCTAATTGCCTTTGGGTCATTGTGTGTGCTTTCTGCATCTCATTCTTCTTTTTTTAATAGCAATTATTTGGAACTTTTTCTCTGTTATGTTGTCCCATTTAATGTCAGTGGAGCTCTTCTATGGGGAGGTTCTTATATCTTCTCTCTTCGGACCTTTAACTCTTTTGGGAGATGACTATGATTTTGGCATGGCTTTCTTCTCTTTCTTAGATTTAGCATTAATATGAGTTTCCTTTTTTTTTTTTTTTTAACTTTAGATTTCTTCCTGAGTAGTGATGTGGGGTTCTGGTGTGGCCAGAACCAGCCAGTTGCTTCCCTAGAGTGCAAGGAATTCTCCTCTCTAAAATGTTCTCTTGTGCTGTTTCAATGGTGTCCTCTGACTTCTGTGAGGATGAGGAGAAATTCTTCTCTTATGTACTACTGATAGGAAGCTTTACTATCCAAGGACTGAGTTTACATGCAGATCCTGTCAGTTCTGTCAAGCCCTGTTGTATAGGCAAATTCTAGTTGTTGGATCTGGGGAGAGGGAACTCACTCCCCACTGCTCTCCAGCACTAGTATTACTTCAGGCAGGCCCCCTATGCTCTACTAAAGCACAGAGATTTAGGTGTTTTGTGATGGTGGGAGTTGGATTCTTCTCAGCAGCTCCCTAGTCAGGTAGCAAGTTCAAAGTCTGTTCCTGTGATCTCTGTCAATATAGGGAATTGTACTCACCTCAGCTCTCCAGTATAGGTAGTGGGGGACTCACAGATAGGACCTCCATGAACTCCTGCACATACTGACTATAGCTTCTTTGGGTGGTGGGAACCAGGTTCTCACTCCCTGTAGCTCGTCCACTGGCTAGGGAACAAGATTGCCTTCAACCCCTGTGTACTTTTTTGAAGACTATCATAATTCTTTTCTAAGAAATCTTGATCTGTTAAATGAAGAAAAACTAAGGAGAAAAGGATGGGTATCTCTCAAAAAGGCTAAATAAAAAGTACCATTAAAGATTTATTATTTGAGCTATTTGAGCTATTTTAGTACTCCAAAGTAGGGACTGTTTTAAAAATGGGGGTTGAGAACCAAAAGTATGACTCTGGTGTCAATAAGGACAGAAAGGAATTCATTCCTAAACTAAAGTGTTATCCCTCTGAGCTGATTAAGATACTAGGGAAAACCCTGTAGTTTCTTGTAGTATCATCATTGGGAATTAGGAGGACATTGGAAAGGTTGATTGGAAGACATGTGTCTAGCAATCTCTTCTCCAGTGTCTGAACTCTTTACAACAGTAATAGAAATTAGAAGGTTCTTATTTTTATTGCATATAGAGACCTTAATACGATGGGGCTGAAAATTAAGGGTTCTGCTGTTTTTCTTTTAGGTGACTTATCTAGGGTAAGAGCTAGCTGATTCACTAACTAGACATGGACATAGTTTCCCATTCATTCTGGTTATTTAAACTACAGAGAAATTTTTTGTTTAGTCCATTAACAGAGTTGAAGGGTACTCAAATAGACCTTGCAGCAGAAGGAAGACAGATTTTCTTTTAAAAAAATGTTAACTAGATTATCCTAATTATGAAAATGTTTATGAGGCTTTTTATATAAACCTGAATTTTATTCCAATCAATGAACTTACAAAATCTCTTGGAATTTTTTGGTAGTGTCTATCATTGAACTTCCTAGTCTTTTGCTGAAATTTAGGGATTTGTTTCTCTAAATGCTTTTCAGGATTTTCTCATCTGACAAGTTTCATTCAATATTTGGCTTAACGTTCAACCACAAATATGTGATATAGGTCTGAAAATACAGATTGATGCTTTTTTTTTACTATTGAAATAACATTGGTTTATAAAATTTATAGGTTTCAAGTGTGCATCATTATTTATTCAAATCTGTATCTAGTACATTATGTTCAACACTGAAAACCTAATTCTACCTTTCACCATACAATTGCCAATTTTACATGATTTATATACCCTTAATTCTACTTCCCTTCTAGTAACCAGTTTGGTAAGTTAAATAACTATATTAAATTATTCAGGAAATCTACAAGTGTCCTCATTTACTTTAGGAAACTGTGGCCTAAATATTTTTAAAATATTTTATTGTCCTGTTCTACACATTAAAATAATACCCTATGTATAGTTTACCCATTTCTTCAACACCCATGGTGTCATACCCCCCACCAAATTACTAAGTGTTATTCACCGTTGTCCAGTGGGCTCCACCACCATTTACCCTGCCCCCTTCCATTCCCTATTGATATCCTCAGTTCTCCTGCAAATGTCCAGGGTTAGGTTTTGTTTTGTCTGTTCCTTTGTTTTGCCTATTCACATTTCATCTGTGAGTGAAGTTATTTGGCATCTATCTTTCTTCTTTTGACTTATTTCACTTAGCATAATCCCCTTTAGATCTATCCAGGTTGATTCAAATGATAGGATTTTATCTCTTCTAAGGGCTGTGTAGTATTCCATTGTATATATGTACCACAATTTCTTTATGCATTCATCTGATGTTGGGCACTCAGGTAATTTCCAGTTCATAGCTATTGTAAGTAGGGCTGCAGTAAACAAGGGGGTGCATAAATCTCTGCAGATGAGTGTTTTTGTATCTTTTCAGTAAATACCCAGAAGTGGAATGGCGGCATCATTGAAATTTCTATCTTCAACTTTTTGAGGACTCTCCAAACTGTTTTCCATAGGGGGTTGCACCAATTTGTACTCCCACCAATAGTATAAAAGTGTTCCCTTTATTCCAAAGGAAGACTTGCTTCTTCACTCTCCAAAACTAGGGGAGCTGAAATTTGATAGCGGTATGTGTACACAAAAACTTTGATTTTCTGCCTTTCTAACCCACAATCCACAATTTACAGACTTTTGGGTAATAGCCAGTATCTAGGTGTAAGATGATATCTCATTGTTGTTTTGATTTGCATTTCCTTTTCATATGCTTGTTGATCATCTGTATATCCTCTTCAGAAAAATATCTCTCCAATTCTTCTTCCCATTTTTTTAATGGATTGCCTATTTTTTCTGTTATTGAGTTTTATGAGTTCTTTGTATATTTTGGATATTAAGCCCTTGTCAAATATATGAAATGCAAATATTTTCTCCTAGTTAGTAGGTTGCCTTTCGGTTTTGGTGGTGGTTTCATTCACTGTGAAGAAGTTCTTTAGTTTGATGGAGTCACAGTTTATTTTTGTTTTCATTTCCCTTGATGGTGGAGTTGAGTTCCCAAAGGCCTCTCTATGGCTCATGTCATGGAAAGTCTTTCATATGTTGTCTTCTAAGAATTTTATGGTTTCTGGTCTTATATCCAAGTTTCTAGTTATTTTGAGTTATTTTTTGTGAATGGTGTTAGAGAGTGATCTAAATTCATTCTTTTGAATGTGCCTGTCCAGGTTTCCCAACATCATTTATTGAAGAGGCTTTCCTTTCTCTGTTATATGCTTTTGGCTCCTTTGTCATAGATTAACTGACTGTATGTGAGTGGGTTAGTTTCTGATTATTCAGTTCTATTCCACTGCTCTGTGCCTGTTATTATTCCGGTATCATAACACTTTGATAACTATTGCTTTGTAATGTAGTTCAATATCTGGGAGTGTAACCCTCCGGATTCATTCTTTATTCCGATCATGGGTTTGGCTATTAGGAGTCTTTGGTTGTTTCATACAGATTTTAAGATTTTTTTGTTCTATTTCCTGGAAAAAAGCCTGATTATTTTAATGGGGATTGCATTGAATCTGTATATTGCTTTGTGTAAGTTGGTCATTTTAATGATGTTGGTTCTTCCCAGCCATAAGCAGGGGATGTCTTTCCATTTCTTTGCATTCTTCTCTGTTTCTTTTAAGAAGGATTTTTAATTGTCATTGTACAGTTCTTTTACTTCCTTTGTTAGGTGTATTCCCAGATGTTTTATTATTTTAACTTCTATTTGAAACAGTGGGATTTTCATGATTTCATTTTCTTCTAGTATGTTGTTTACATATAAAAATGCAAGGGATTTTTGGGCATTGATTTTGTAGCTTGACACTTCATTGTATTCATTGATGAGCTCTAGAAGCTGTTATTTTTTAAACAGCTTTTAGGGTTTTCAACATATGTAATCATGTCATGTGCAAATGATAGTTTACTTCCTCCTTTCCATTTTGTATTCTTTTTATTTTATTTTCTTCCCTAACTTCTCTGGTTAAGAACTTCAGCACAGTTTTAAATAGCAGTGGTGTGAGTGGACAGCTTTGCCTTGTTCCTGATCTTTAGGAAATGCTTTTAATTTTTTGCCATTGACTAAAATGCTGTCATGTGGATTTTTCGTATATGGCCTTTATTACGGTAAGGTATATATCTTCTATTCCTATTTCATGGAGGTTATTTTTATCATTAATGGTTTTGGATCTTGTTGAAAGATTTCCCTGAATCTATCGATATGATCATGTGGTTTTCGCCTTGCTTTTGTTTATATGGTGTATGCCATTAATAGATTTATGTGTGTTGAGCCATCCTTGCATCCCTGGGATAAATCCTACTTGGTCGTGATAGATGATCTTTTTAATGTATTTTTGGATTTGGTTTGCTAATATTTTCTTGAGAAGCTTTTGATCTATGTTCATTAGAGATACTAGCCTACAATTTTCTTTCTCGGTGATGTCTCTATCAGCTTTTGGTATCACTCTAATGTTAGCCTCATGAATAATATTGGGAGAATTTCCTGTTTTTCAATACTTTGGATGACATCGAGATGAATACGTGGTAATTCTTCTGTAAATGTTTGGAAGAACTGATTAGAGAAGCCATGTAGTCCTGTGTGGACTTTTACTTGGAGGAAGACTTTTGATTATTTCTTCAATTTCTTTGCTTGTGATTGTTCTATTCAGGTTTCCAAGTCGCCCAGGTTCAGTCTTGGTAGACTGTATTTTTCTAAAAATCTGTCCATGTCCTCAGGGTTGTCTACTTTGTTGACATAAAGCTGTGGCTAGTTGTCCCTTATGATGTTTTGAATTTCTGTGGTATCTATTGTAAAGTCTCCCCATTAATTTCTGATTCTAGTTATAGGAGTTTCCTCTTTATTTGTGAATCTAGTCAATAGTTTGTCTATTTGGTTTATTTTTTCAAAGAACCAACTTCTGGCTTCATTGATCTTCTGGATTGTCTTTTTGTTTTCTATTTTATTTATTTCTGCTCAAATTTTTATTACTTTCTTCTGCTGATTTTTCGCTTTAATTGTTCTTTTTTCTCTAGTTGTTTTAAATGTAGAGTTAGGTTTTGTTTTTTTTTTATTTGAGATTTTTCTTGTTTCTTTATGTAGGCCTGGCTTGCAATGAACTTTCCTCTTAGTGCTGCTTTTACTGAATCCATAGATTCTGGTAGATCATGTCCTCATTCTCATTTGTCTCTAAGCATTTTTTAAGTTCCTCTTTCATTTCCTCTTTTATCCAAGATCCACTCAGAAGCATATTGTTTAGATTTCAGTTAATTTGGGATCATCAGGCTTTCTTTTTGTGGCTGATTTCTACTTTTATGCCATTGTGGTCAGAGAAGATGCTTGGTATGACTTAAGTTTTTGTAAATTTGTTGAGAGACATTTTGTGTCCCAGTATATGATCTATCCTTGACAATATTCCGTGCATGCTTGAGAAGAATGAGATGTCTATAGTCATTGGATGAAGTGTTAGATACATGTCTAATAGACCTATCTGTTCCAGATGGTCATTTAAAGCAGCTGTTGTTAATTTTCTGTCTGTTGATCTGTCCATTGTTGTTAGTGGGGTGTTGAAGTCTCCCACTATTATGATTTTGCTATCAATGTCTCTTGTCAGATCTAATAATACTTGCTTAACATGTTTTGATGCTCCTTCACTTGGTGCATATGTTAATAAGTGTTATGTCTTCTTGCTGGATTGATCCTTTAATCATTATATAAAATCCACCTATCTTTTGTTCTGCTTCTTAGATGGAAGTCTGTTTTATCTGATATGAGTACAGTTGTTTCTGCTCCTTTGTGAGTGCCATTTGACTGTAGGACTGTAATTCAGCAATTGACTTTGAGCCTTTGTTTATCTTTTGAAAGAAGGTGGGTTTCCTAATGTAGCAGAATTTTGTATTACGGTTTTTAATCCACTCAGTCACTCTGGTGATTTCTGTCATCAATGTTTAGGGTGATTATTAGTGCCTTTTTGTAATTTGCATTCTGTATGTTGCTCCAGACAGTGCCTTTGTTCTTCTCTTTCTATTCATATGTCGGATGGGTGCAGTTATGTTTTATTGGTTTCCCTTTTGTTTCCTTCTTTGCTTTTTCCCCTGGGGATGTATTTTGAGGTTACCCTGATGTTAGAATTAATAATTCTATGTTTACTTCCTATTTTTATTTGAAAGCATTTTTGTCATCCACTCATTCTAAATATCTAATTTTTCTTCTCTTCTCCCTGCTTTTTATATTTGATATTTTACTGTTTTATGTAGGGTTTCTTTATACTTTGTAGAGCATTCTTCAAGATTTTTGCAAAGCTGATTTAGTGGTGATGAATTCCTTTAACTTTTGCTTATCAGAAAAGCTTTTTATCATTCCTTCAGTTCTGATTGATACTCTCACAGGGTATAATATCTTAGGTTGAAAATCTACTTCTTGCAGCACTTTGAATACAGCATGCCATTCCTTTCTAACCTGTAGATTTTCATTTGTGAAATCTACTGACAATCTTATGGGTATTCCTCTATCTGTGACACATTTTGCTCATGCTGCTTTTATCATTCTCTATCTTTTATTTTTGACATTTTGATGACAACATGTCTAGGTGTAGTTTTGTTTTGGTTTCTTTTATTAGGAACTCTTTGAGTTTCCTGGGTCTGGAGGTTTGTTTAATTCTTCATGTTGGGGAAGTTCTTATCTATTATTTTTTCAAATACAGTTTCTGCCCCCTTCTCTCTCTCTCTTTCCTCTGGGACCCCTATGATGCAAATGTTGTTCCTTTTGATACTATCCCAAAGGTCCCTAATGCTGTTTTCATTTCTTTGCATTTTTTTTATCTCATTGTTGGTTTGCTCAGTTGAGTTTCTCTACCTATCTGCTCTATCACTGATTCTGTTGGAAGCTTCATCCATCCTATTCTTGAGTCCCTATATTGAATTCTTTAGTTCAGCGATTGTATTTTTCACTTCTTTAATATCTTGCTTCATTTCTTCTGCTTCCTTTTTGAAGTTATTTTTTACTTCCTCAGTTGTTTTCTGGATTCCCATGAGTCTGTTAATCATCATTATGCTAAATTCAATGTTTGTTCTCCTCACATTTTTATTTTACAAAGTTATCTTGGACTCCTGGTAATGTTTCAAAACTTCAAAATATTGATTAAAATAGATTTTTCATTTAATTTTAGCAATTTCAAAGCCATGGCTGTCCAATTTAGTTTTAAGAAAATTTGGGGGTGTTTAAAATTTCCCCTTGGTGGTTAATTTTGGCTAATTTTGTTCATTTAGTTGTAAATGCACATAGGAAAAGATGGTAGTTCTGATGTATTGTCAGGGGTGAGGGATGAGTGGGGACTATCTGAAGGAGGAATGCCCTTAGTCTATTTAGATGATTAAGATCGCATTTTTTTTTTGATTAGTGTTAGGAATTCCTAAGCCAGTTCCTTTAGGAACAACCCATTCCAGAAGAAATCAGGTGAGATAGAAGGCTAAAAGAGTACTCACAAATTCTTAACAATATCACCTACATTTTCCCCCCCATCCAGGTAATAAAGATTGAGTGCCACAAGTAGGAACCAACCGAAGAAATTTCTATTTTGGCTAAATATAGGGAAAGTTGCTCATGCTCAAATGACTTTTCTGACTCCAGGTACATGGGGGCTAGGTTCTATGCTTTTTGCAATGGAAGGATTATTGTTTAGGTCCCTGATATCTACAAATTTCTGAGAAAAAAGTATGGAACATTCCAAGAGCAGGGCTATACCAGCTTTCAGTTCTAATTTGGTCTCAACTAGGGCTGTCATGGTGTGGAGGGTGGAGATTTAATGTGTTCTTGACCCTTGTTTCACTTCATCTCCACATTGCTTGCTTTAGCAAGTTTCCCATAGTTCTTCTTACATACCTTCTGCAGCCAAAACAGTTCACCCACCTTTATTTTCTAAACTTTGGTTGTAAATTCCATTGCCCTCTGTAACTTTTCTAGTTATGCAGGTCTGTTGATTCCTAAAAATAAGCACAACTGAGCCATATGTTAACATCACTTTAACCATTTTGAGGGAACAGCCAATTATCAGGCGATGAATTAGCACAGCTTCTGAATCAAGAACTGCTTGAAAGAAGCAAGCTATATTCTCATCTGAGTGCTCACAAACACAACACAATCCCCGGTAGGAACAATCCCTTCTGGCAGTATTGGGCTGAAAGCCAGTATTGCTCCAGTAGCCTGAAATTAAAGGATCAATCAAAGACTTTACAAAGTTCTGGTTAGCAGTGACCTGATTACCAGAGTGGACTAGGCGAAAGTGTCATGGGTACCTCTAAAGAAAACAAGACAGAAAGAAGCACTTCTGAATAAGTCCTGGAGAATTTGAGGGATAAAGCTCAAATACAGATTTACTTTCAGAATCTAGAATCTCACTCAGATCAGTGAAAAAGCAGTGAGCTCTACAGGTTTAGTGGGCAGTGATAGTTGCTTTGTCATGAGCCTTGGAGGTGAAGAGAACTTTTCTCTCCTCTCTGTATGGGCCATCAGTAATGTTGTGCTTAAATAAAAAGTAACCAGTTCACCAACAAAATGGACTTATTTGGAAACATTAACAAAAAGCTAATTTGGAAAATACAGACTCATAACAAGACATTCAGACATCAGACAGACATACTACAGCCTTTCTAGATCAAAACCCTGTGTGTGTAGTGAAATACTACACAGTCCTTTAAAACATGAAATTCTGTTATTTTTTGCCTCATGGTTGGAACTAGAGGGGAATATGCTAAGTGAAATAAGACAGAAGGAAAAAGATAACTACCAAATAATCCTACACATGTGGAATATTAAGAAACAAAGTAAACAAACAGACTAAACAAAAACCAACTCTTGGACATTCACGATAGAACTAAAGTTTCTTGTAGGGAGTCAGGCAGGATTGTGGGGGAAAATGGTAGTAGGGTCCGAAAAACAATGGTGAAGAACTTTTGACAATTTGGTGGTGGATATGATGTGCTGGTATTTATTTGAGGAATGGGGAACCTGCATATATGTGTTTATATTATTTCATAAATCAAAGTTACCTCAATAAATATTAAAAAGAGAAAGAAAGATAAGAAGCCTGGGGGATGGGTTCAGCCTTGTGTTTCAGGCAGCTGAGACACTGGTGTGTGGCCCATGTACAGTCATGGTGTTCAAGACCCAGGACTAAGGTGAAAAAACAAAATAAACAATTAAATAAAGATGTTTCTTCTTTTCCTTATTTCCTAAATTGCTTCCTTCTCCTCTCCCTTACCAATATATCTAAATTTAAAGAGGGGCTGCTATAACTAAAGAGGTCATTGGAAAAACTAAGAATGGAATGTGTGGTGGCTTCTCATTGGATGGTTGCTGGCTTTCTCACATTAGCTGAGCTATTGCTAAACAAAGAATTTCTTGGATTTTGCTTAAAGGGGTAGTTACGCGGGACAAGTAGTGATTATAGATATTCAATATTGTCTTGACTTCTTCGGTATAGCCATGGCCTGCCATGAAGATAAAGCCAAGCTAGAATTCCTTGGTTGAAAACACTGCAAGAACTCTGGGAGGGAAGGGTACTGCCTCCTAAAGAGGAAGTTCAGCAAATCATTTCCATTCTTGGGGTAGGTGTTTTCATTGTCGTGGCAGTGACAGGAAAGCACACTGCTGAACAGTGTGCTTTCAGATCTTTAATCTATGTATAAGCACCATGCTGAATTCCCAAGTTTTTATTTTCCAAATGCAGGTAATACAAATGTGATTTTTTCAGTTATTTAAATTTTACCCCCATTCTCCATTCTTCCAAGCCTATTCGTGTTGACTTAAAGAAACTTTAAAAATTATAGCTGCTTATGTCTTTATAAAGGTCATTTTAGATTCTTAGTTATGCACATGTGAAAACTGGAAGAAATTAAATAATTAGTGAAAATGGAAAAGAACTCATAATAATGATTAATAAACACCTGAGTTTAATACATTTCAGAGTTAGCTATAGACATCAGAACATAGCTTCATTTCTCACTTGTACAGAAAGAGATGGGAGAAAGGTTTGTTTGTGGATTTGGTAGTTCTGAGTTTTAACCACAGCTTCATTACTTATTGATTCTGTCATTCTGGGTAAACTATGTATCCCCTTCTGTTTTATAAACCAGAACAAACAAAAAGAACAACAACAACAAAAAGAACAAAAGAGAAAGGAAGAAAAGGAAGGGAGGGGAGGGGAAAATTAATAAATAAAAAGATAAAATAATAAATAAACCCCCTGCCCACATGATCCCACCCAGACCACTCCCCCTCTAGCAACCTCAGTCTTGTTGTCAAAAATGCAAAGGCTTATTTTAATTTAATTTTATCAGTTAATTTGTGTTGTTCCTCTGTATTCAAAACATATGTGAAATCATCCAATCTTTGTCTTTCTTCAAACGACTAACCTCACTTAGGAAAATACCCTTGAGTTCCTTCTGTATTTGTCTCAAGTGGCAAGATTTATTTTTGCTTTTTGTGGCAGAGTGGTGTTCTACTGTAGATATATTCCAGATCTTCCTCATCTTCCTACCTGTCCTTTTTGAAACTTAGTTGGGAAACTTAAAATGTGATGATAAAAACTTAAAAGATTATTAGGAAGATGAAAGAGAGCTATCATGACAATGACTGTCACAATATCTGGGTAGGTTATTCAATCAATAAAGTTTATTTCCCTTCTCTTCCCAAGTCTCCCTTACTCATCGGGGCTATTGCCATAGCATCCTAGCCAAAGTCCGAGGCTCAAATTTGTCTCTCTTCTATCTACTCTCCAAACTGATCTCCAACTTTAAATGTAAACATGTATATGAACTTCTCTCTTCCACCTATTCTCCAAACACTAGTCTCCAACTTTACATGTTAACATGTATATGAACCTCCTGGAGGTTTTGTTAAAATGCAGATATTCTTTTAAAAAATAGTTATATGATTCCTTTTGTTTACATTGCTACACTCATTTTAGGATATTAAAATCATACCTCAGTCTGTGTATATTTCACACCACACCCACCACTAGAGCTCTAGTGCCCTTTAATACCACCTTGTTCCCTCCTGGCTCCCCTCCTCCCTCCCACTGCCCATAGCCACAGCCTGTGTCCTGTGACTTTTGTTGAGATTTTCCTGTTTATTTTGTTTCTTTATATTCTACATATGAGTAAAACCATCCTCTACCTCTCTTTTTTCTTTCTGGATTATTTTATTTAGCATCGTATCTTCCAGTCTAATCCAGGTTTATTGCAAAAGGCATGATTCATCTTTTTAACAGTTGTATAGAATTCCATTAAACATATATACCACAGCTTTTTATACAGTCATCTGTTGAGCATTTAGATTGTTTGCATGTCTTGGGAATGGTGCTACTATGAACATAAGGGTGCAGATATTTTTTCTGATTAGAGTTTTTGTATTCTCTGGGCCTGAAAGTACAATTGCTAGATAAAATGGTAGCTTCATCTTTAGTTTTTTGACAAAGAGCCACACTGTTTTCCAAAGAGGTTTAACTAATTCGCATTCCCACCAACAGTGTAGGAAGGTTAATTTTTCTCCACACCCTTCCCAAAACTCCTTTCTAGTCATTTTGATATTGTTCATTCTCACTGGTATCAAGTCATATCTTATTGTGGTTTTATTTGCATTTCTCTGATGATGAGTGATATAGAACAGTTTTTGTGTGCCTATAGGCTCTCTGTATGTCTTTGCTACACAGGTGTCTATTCAGATTTTCTTGCCATAAAATACAAATATTTTGAAGTAGGTCTGGAGTGCAATCTGAGATTCTTCAATATTCTTGCTGCATATTGTGAATAGCAAAGCACAATTGATGTGGCCAATAAATATTCCTTTTTCTTTTCAGTCCCACATGTGATCTTTAGGTTTCAGCACTTGAACCTGTAACGCACCTAAACAGAAGCTCCAACACACACTTGTTCTGTATCCTGAACAATTCCATCTCATTTCTAGAGTCCCTTGGTTACCAGAGTTTGATGTTATTTCATTTATATCTTGCCTCAAAATTTAAATGCGATGCCTGACCCTGTCAACCTAAAAATTCAAGATTTGATTCAAAAAGCAAAACATATTGATTTGAGAACTAATAATCGCTATTTGGGATACACTAATTTAGGGGAAATAACCTAAATGTGTTCCAAGGAGGGACAAAAATCAAGCGTTTCATGAGAGGAAAAGGAGATGAAGTTAGTGACTAAAGAGAAGAATGGATTAATAATAATATGCTTAAGCTATTTTGGCTATACATAATTGATTACTGATTCTCTAAGAAGGATGAAAAGGGAACTGACAGCATCCTAGAAGTTCATATTATGGCTAACATTCCATAATCATTAGTTCTCAATTGTTTTCTTGGTCCTCCCTTCCTTCCTTCCTTCCTCCTTCTCTTTTTTATTTTAAGGAACGGTGGAGGCAGGAATGAAGGTGAGCAGGCAGGTAGAAATGAAGAGAGAAGAGGAAGAAACATTCATTCATTTTATTTAGTTGTTCATCTTGGTTGTTGCCCCTGGCCCTGGGTCTTGAACCTAAGAACCTTGGTCCTTAATGTACGTGAACTACGCCATGGTGGCCTTATCTACTAGGCCGCCAGGGCATGCTGTGTAGAGGTTTCCTAAAATAATTTCTTTTGGTCTAGTCCAGATTTTTGGACTAATTAAAATGTGACAGGTAATGCAATTTCTCTGTAATAGGTCTCTAGCTCCATTTTACAATGACTTCACAGACATCAAGTTTCACAACCTCTTTCCTACAGTTTTAACCTAAATCTTGTTAATTATGATTTTGGCCTAATGCATTGACATTGCCCTTAGCTACTGCTGCTAACCCCTACATAAGTAGAAAACAGGTAGTTTCGGAAAGAGAATTCAGTCAATCGCTTCAGACCGGTGTGAGTCAATAGCTGCCATCCCCTTCTGCTGTGTCTGCACAATGATCTATATTCATCCCCAGTCTGTGTGCAAGATGCTGGGATGTTCTCTGGGCTGACTTTGTGGCCCAGCAGTGTGGTGAGTGCTCTGATTGTATGTATACCTCTACCTGGTGACAGTTCTTTTTCTTTTGAATAAAAAGAAGCATAATGTACTGATTAAGAGCAGAAACTCTGAAGCCTAGTGACTGGATTTGCTCATGGTTCTGCTACTCACTAGCTGGGTGATTTCTGAGAAATTACTTAGCTTCTCCAAGCCTCAGAGTCCTCATCTCTAACAGAGATAATCATCCCACCTCAGGAGATAGTTAAAAGGACTAAGTTAAATGACTCCATATCTGTGAAGCACTTAGTGAATTTTTATATGTAAGTGATATGTATTTGGATAGTAGTGGGGGGACTACTTTGTGTGCATGTGTGAGAATAGTTTTCTGAGATATGTTTTTTGGGGGGCTTGGGACTAAACCAGAGCACCCCAAACCTCTCAGAATTGGTCTCCTGCGGATGGCCCACTCTAAAACAAAGAAGCCAAGGACAACTCTGCAAGCAAAGAAGTACCCTAGCTACTAAGTCACTGGGGTGCATCCAAAGAGCTTTTCAAGGTACTTCAGATGTTAAAGTCACTTCAGTTGGGGTCTAATACTATTTGATTCAATGTGTACCCAAAGCCACATAGCATTTGCGTTTCAGTGTCTAAGTAAGTTGATTAATACTTACTCTGAGCATTATTTAAGTACCTCTTAAAAGAAAAGGTAGGTATTATTACATATAGAAACCTGGCCTACATGGCCTAGATGATTTCACTTGTGGATTCTTCCATCCATTTAAGAAAGAATTAAGACCAACTCTACACAGAATTTTTCAGAAAACAGAATAATTTCCAACTCATATGAGACTGGCATTGTTCTATTTATTTATTTACATGTACATGCATTTCATATTGTTTGCCTTGATGGTATCCTTATGTTGACTGCTTCTAGTGGTGATTCATACAAATTGCACCTCTGCTGAGAACCCTAGCCTTCCCCTTCACCCCTGCCAGATTTACTGAGAATTGACATATATCACTATTTATGGTTTGACTTAAAAATATTGTGAAATGATTACTGTAGTAAGTTTATTTAACTTTTGAATGGACTAGTCAACATTAGAAAAATTTTAAAAATTACATAAGCCAAAATGAATGGAAAGGTTGAAATACTTTAAATGAGTCCTATTAAGGATAAAAGTAAGCCATTGTAGGTACTCATGATAAATAAAGCAAGCAAAACCATGAGACGTGTCTGTTAAAAGAAACATGAGACACTCTGACACTGAGAACTGAAGCTTTGATTAATTAGAAAGACAGGGAAAGACATACGCAAGTTTCTAATTAAGCAGGGGCTTGTCTATCTGATGTTAGAACCAAAACAGTTCATGATATTGACTGTGCCCAATGTTTCTCTGAATTTGAGGGTTGAATTGCTTCTCTACCTTTTGTGCAGGGCTAGTGAACTATTTCTAAAGAGGTGGGGGTGGAATTTTAGAATGGTGTTCCTCCTGAGCCTAGCAGGGAGCATGCCAGGTGAAGGTGGCTTTCCTAGCAGGTTTTCTATCAATGTGTCAGGAGGACTGAAAGGGTTGGCCACAAATATGAATTTTCCTTGCGATAAAATTCTAGGTTTTGGACTTTCTGTTTCCTGCTGCACTGTTAGCTGCCTGATGGCAGGAACATTGTCTCAGGGGAAAACTCATCCTGTGATTGATAAAAGTCTGGGCTTTCAACTGAGGGCCTAAAACTTAGTGGAATCTAAAAGATTAAACTTATTAAAGAGTATGTCAGTGAAGAGCAGGGATTTCCATCTAAAATGTCTATACACATTTATTAAGCACCCACTTTTTTTTTTAGCACACATTGCTGCAACCAACAAAGGCTTAAATAATATAGATGTTCCTTTGTCATGTAAGAGTCCAGATGTAGTGGTCTAGACTGGCACAGCTCTGCCATCCTCTGAGGAGCAGAAGTCCTTGTGGTTGATGTTTTCTTGCTCAAGAGAAGGAGAAAAAGAGAGATGGGGAAAATCAACATATGATTGTTTTTAAGAACATTATCACTTCTGATCACACCAAATGTGAGAACATAATCACATAGACACAATGAGCTGAGGGCAAGTCTCAGACTGCAGAGGCAAAACCCTGCAAAAGAATCAAGCCCTGGGCCCTGCTGAAATTCCTTCCCTCCCCTTCCCAGCAAGACATCTTTATCCACTGTATTTGTGCATAAGCAGTCTTTCTGCTTCCTACCTCAGTACATTGTACTTGCTGTTCTCTCTGCTGGAAAATTCCACCTTCCCTTCCCATACTGATGCCTACTTATCCCTCCAGGTGGGAAGGCACTAAAGGAGCAAACCTGAGAGATTTGGAGTCAGTAGAGTATCAGGCACTTCTTGTACCATGTCCCTCCATCTACCAGTCATCCACAGCCCTGGGAGACATCTGCCTCACCTCAACACCTGACACATCAAGCCCAATGACTTCTACATCCAATTAGGCTCTCTACTCCTACCTGGCTTTTTTCTATCTCCACAGTCGCTCTTGGAGTCTTCACAATGGGAAGCACTTGTTTGTGAAAGAAGCCCCAACAGAAGGCAAGAAATGACAACAGGGGTGTGGTGGGTCGATTCTGGCAAACCAGGGCCTAGAAGAGGGGTGTGCAACCAAGATGTGGGATCCCCTAGTTTTGCTGAGTTCAGGTCTCTATGACGTTTTGCCTAATCTTCCTGCTTCTATCTTACCCATTCCATTCTATTCTCCATTCCATATGGCATACTAACCTATCTGATATTATCGTTAGACTAGCTGGAGAAGAACCCAGAGGATTACGGGAAGCTTCCTGTCTCTACACGGCTAAAATATTACTAAATATTATAAAATACTACTAAAATATTACTGTTCTTATCCACTTACCTATTCTGTCCCGTTTTAGTTTTCATCCCAGAGTTTACCACTCCTGTATGTTTATTATTTGACTTCTCTGCTTATTTCTAACTCTGGAGCAGAGACCATGTCTGTTTGCTTTGTGCCCTTCCCTGGGTTCTCTACAGCACCTGGCTATATCAGTGAAGATTTGCTAAATGTGTAAATTAATGAAGATTATTTCATTATTTTCTCTGATGATAAGAGCATTGGTGATGTTAATTTTTCTCCCTTGTACTTTTTTTCATTTTCTGAAACGTTTTACAATGAGCATACTTTATCACTATAATAAAAAAATTGAACAAAGTTTATGTTTTTTTTCCTTAGGACTGATATAATAAAGCATCACCATCACAGACAGAGTGATTCAAACAACAGAAACTTATTGCCTTGCAGTTCTGGAGACTGGAAGTTCAAGGTCAAGATGTTGGCAGGGTTGTATCCTTCTGAGGACTGTGAGGAGAATCTGTTCTAGGTGTCTACCCAAGACACATGTGGTTTGCTGACATGCTTTGGTGTTTCTTGACTTGTTGAATCATCACCTCAATCTCTTCCTTCATCAACATGTGGCATTCTCTTTGTGTGCGTATTTGTGTCCTATTTCCCTTTTTATGTGAACACTACTCATATTAGACTAGGGGCCTGCCATAATAATCTGTTTGTACCTTGATCATTGTACCTTGATCCACTTCTATAAAGACCCTGTTCCCAAATAAGGCCACATTCTAGGGTACTAGGGGTTAAAATTCCCAAGTATCTTTTTGGGAGGACACAGTTCAATCCATAATAAGAACCTTTCCTTAAAACAAGAAAAAAAAATTCTGAAATTTAAGTTCAGAACTAAGGATTTTTAAATCTGTGCGTGAGGAAAGGCTACTTTCCTGGGAGCATGAACATTTAAATATATTTTCTATGTTAATGATTTCATTAATCTCTAAAGCTGTTTAACTATATTTGGATCACAAATTCAGGGCAATATGCTAATGTAGCACATCTTTCTATAAGATGCTTTTTCATTTGCTTGAATTCTCCACCACTGAATCTTTCCTGTGCTAAGAGATTGACCCTGCTTTCTCAGAACAAGAGGCCTTTTGACTATACTTAGAGGAGAGCAGTCACCTCCTAGAGGGACCATCCTTTCTTGTGATGGTGTCTAGATGTCCACCTCCACCATCATCTCCAGGCACTGTTCCCAGGAGGCCTTCCTTTGGAAGTGCAACTTAACTTCATTCATGCTTTTGGAGAGTCTTTCTTATCTCTTCTTTAATGTTTATTTGTATCCTGTTGTTAAATGAAATGCAGCTTCCTCCATGCAGAATGGAAGAAATATTTACTTTGTCTTTTCATCAGAAAACCTAGAATTTTTCTGGCAACTATGCAGTGATTGACACGACTTAGTCACTTTTGCACAGTTCTTTCCTCTTCTTTTCATGCTTGTTTTGTCCTGAGGTAATTCTAGCACTGAAATTCCCTGCGGTGCTATGAAATTCACACACTGTTGCCTGTTCCATCTGTGAGAGAACAGGAGTTCCTAGTCCTCTTCTTCCTAGATCTGTTTGCATTCACTCACCATTCAACTTTTCCACACTGCTTGCCAAATGGGCTGTAATGCCACCTGGGACCATCAAAGTTCTTTCTCCGCAATCTATAATTCTGATCTATAGACAATCCTGCATGTGTGTGCACATGTGTGAGGGGGGTGGGATGTGGAGGGGGAGTGTGTGTGTCACAAAATAGAAAAATGAGAAAAATTATAATTGGGGTAGAGGTTAGAACCTACTGGTAAGCTTTGAAAACTAAGCAAACTAACTTTTGTTGGGGGTCACCAAAAAGGTGGGGAAATTATGGGGAAGATACCAGAAGGTGTGGGTTGTTGCTGCTGTATACTTTCCCCTCCTTACACTCTTAGGGGCTAAGTTAATTTTCTGGCAAAAATACTTTGTTCAAACATTTTGTTTATTTCTTCACAATCAATCAACTTTTGACAGCAGCAACATCATTAACTATAAGATTGTGTTTCCTCCAAAGCAAGTGTTACGCTTGGCAATTTATGTGAATTATTTCACCTAAGTCCCACAAAACCTTAAGAAGTTAATGGCATTACTCTTTTCTTTTGGTGGAGGGAGTGAGGCGGTCTGCTGAGGCCTGCCCCTCCATGGGAACACGGATACAGCTCCATGTCGGGGCAGAATGGAACCCTCGCAAAGGCCTCAGAGGTGCTGGCCTATCTCAGCAGACCAGGAGGTGGCTTACCCATTACCCAAGACCACACAAGTAGGGTCACTGCAGCTCTAACCACTCATGGAAGAAGTGGGGTGACCCACAACAAGAAAGAGTACCCTTAGAAGACTGATCAGCACCTACCAGGAGCCAAAGTGGCTACCATAAAGCACCTTGGAGGGAAGGAGAGGAATATTTGCTTTTAAAAGATGCTCTCACTCTCTAGAAAACGTGTTTTAGATATAATCTTTAAATACAAAACGTATACATATACACACACATACTCAGATGTCACCCATAAAATTATCACTATGCAAACATTATTTGTCCACTTATAGTAGTCCCCCTTACTCGCAAGGGATGCCTGAAAGTCAGATGGCACTCTAACACTATTGACTGTGTTTTTTCCTATATACATACTGAGGATAAAGTTTAATTTATAAATTAGTTACACTAAGAGATTAAAAATAATGAATAATAAGAACAATTGATGTACCCCTGTAGTCAGGCAGCTGAGGCAGCTAAGATTCAGACTATGTAAAGCCCAAGGACCCTGTTTGAGAGTGGGGTCAGGGTAGAATGATAGGGGGAAGGGAGAAACAAAAATGTAAAATAATGATAACATACTGTAATAAAAATTATGTTTATGGTCTCTTTCTCCGTTTCCCCCTTCTCTTTCAAAATGTTTCCAATCACGATTTGCAAAACCTCAGATAGAGCGGGAATATATTATATTAACACAACCATTTTAAACAGAGAGAATCCGGTCTGAATGCAGATTCACTTCTTTGTTATTAATCAACAACTGCTGTTTTGTATCACAGTTTCAGATTTGCTTGGTAGCCTTGTGATGTTCTAGGGACCCCTGGGCTTTGAAGTCACATAAACTCAAGGTGGTCCTCCCTGTCCCTACCTCCTGTCTCTGCAACCTGGAATCCACAACTTGTTCCAAACTTGAGCACCTCCCTTGGGTTACACAGCAACAGTGCCAAGTGCCTGACCTCTTATCAGTGCCCATGTCAGAAATTTCTTTAAAAACGTAACCTACAAGAGGACATGACAGAGCTAATTTTTTGACTTTACAGCAATTATGCAACTGTTTAGTATTCATTTAAACCCTAAAGCAAAAACACAGGTTTTTCAAACTGCCATATGTATAATTTTTTCCCTGAGATCTTATGTAAAGAATGAAGTGATTACTGGTTTGACTTATCTTTCTTTTTCTTTTTTTGAAAGCAAAAGCAAGTGAGATTTATTGAAGATAATACACACTTTAAGAGACAGCCTAAGGGCAGGCCATATTTCAAGAGGAGAATAAGCCATGAGGATCTTAGGCTGAAGATTTTAAGGAGTCTATTAGCCTTTATCCTTGCTGAGGGATTTCCTAGTGGTTCCCTTTTATTGAAGGACTTCAGATTGGCACCACTCACAGTTTGATGCCTTTTGATGGGAGGATTGCCTCTGTTCCCTCACCCCATGCTTCCCTGCTCATGGCTGACTCACTACCTAGCACTAACCCCTCAAGTTGCTGGCACCTAGAATAATCTAGGGAGGAGGGACATTGTTTCTTTTCAGTAGTTACTTCCTGCTGAAAGGAGGGTGCATAGTTGGGCCAAGGTACCTCCTCCTTGCTATCTCTCAGGGCACAGGGAGAGGATGGTCCAGAGGGCTTTGATAAAGAGTTTCTTTTTCCACCAGCAAGGGCTGGTATTATTGTACTACTATCTGTACATGTATTTTCTTTCTAAGGCATCCCAACCTCTCCTGGGACAATATGATGAGGATAAACACCTGTAGGAAAAGGCTAGAAATATGATTAATCAAAAATAAAGTCGACACTTTCAGAAGTCAGGGTGTGACATAAACATCAGACTAAAATTTGATATTCCCAAGAAGATGTGTTTCTGAAACATGTATTCTCTCCATTATCCCAATTTTACCAGTAATTGCAATGTTTTAATAGCTTTGGTCTATTATTTACATAAGCACAGTAAGAATAATTTTACAGACCTTTTTAATTTGCTTTGCTGGAGTCTCAATGAAGAACATCAGATTGAGACTTGACAGACTTGACAGGGTTCAGGAGTCATACCAAGGTGCTCAGTGCCATTGGAGTACTTGCAAAGTTTGGGTAGTTCCTCATTCCTTAAGGTTCTCAATGTATTCTGGGGTTACTGGATTGTCAAGGGGTGACTGTCCTTACCCACTTGTTAAACTACATAAAACCCTGTAAACAAGAGGTTGTGCTGGTTTCTGTTTGCTCCATAAAGTCAGTCTTAGTCGCTGAAAGTTGTCCATTATTCTTCAAATATGACATTCCAGTCTAAGCTTTGACCAACAGCCATGTTTCCAATAATGCCTTATTGTAGAGAAAAAACTTATTGTAGTTATGAAAATATTTTGCCATGAAAAATAAGTATGTCTATTAACAGTTTATAGGAGAGAAAAATACATGTTTTGGTCTTACCCGCAAAAATGTACAATTCACCAGACTATCTCAAGTGTCAGTTAATGCAAACCCTTCCTTAGTCCAGTAATTCAGATGTATTGCTTAATAGTAGCAGTGGAGAATGTCACTTCCAAAGAGGACTAGTTCATAGGTCTTCCTATCTAACTATATTTTTCAAAAAGAGAAACTAATATTTATCAAACAAAATATAAAGATTTAATATTCCATTATTTAAACATATTTTAACTAAAATTATGCCAATATTAATATTACAGACTTTTATTATCCAATATCCCAATATAAACAACATTGATGTGCTAATTAATTTTAGATGTAAATTGATAACATTAATGCTGAATATTTCATTTTCTCAGATTTTAATTTGATTAGTTTTCCTTACCAATAAATTTAAATGTCCACCTTTTGACTTTAGAATAGAGTGCATGAATATACTTTCGTATAAACTCTGGAAAAGGGATCCTTTCTTAGGTCTAAAGTTTATTTTCTACCTTAAGATATATTTTTAATACCTTTAATTTCTGTTCTGCTTAAATTCTGCTTTCTCATAAGTTTATACATTCTTACCCAATTCAGTTTCATGACAGAATTGACAGAATTACTAAAAAGGACAATAGTTCCTGTGGATGACAAGGACCATTAAAACAACCATAGTTAAAGATGCAATTACGATGTGATTGACAATTAACCAGAAGCTGTTTAACTTGTGACATACAACATTCCAGAATATTAGATTCTCAGGAATTCTATATAACTTTCAGAACATACATATTAATTATTACACTTTCACAAGAACATTTGCTGAGAAGGCCAAGCATTAATTTGTATTTCAACAATGCTTCCCCTAAGATTGTAGTATACGGAATAGTCCAATTTGGCAAAGGGAATCACTTCTTTATATGGGATATCTTAGGAGCTCTCTAAGATATCCTATATTTGTCTTAATTTTTTTTCATTCAGAATTTCACTTTTTAGGTAAATTTGTGAAGTTAAACTTACACAGTAACCAAATTTAGATATTTCTGATAAGACTCAGTTTTCACCCTTTTATCAAAGGGCTGATAGAGATAGCTTTTAAACAATTTGAAATTTGTTATTAAAAGTTAATCAAAGTTTAACAATCCAGGGATATCTAGCCTGTGTCTTTTGGAGGAGATTGACCTAATTTCCACCAGGGTGTGCCAAGAAAATTTTAAAAAATTGTCCTTAAATCTATCAGGTAGGAGTAACTACTGTGACTATTTTCACTTACTATATGTGGATACACACACACACACACACACACACACACACAGTACACATAAATACTTATATGCAACTCAGGAATGACTCTGTAACATTTGTTTGGTGATCTCCTACCCTAAAAACTTTTCGTGGGGTGCAAGAGCAGAAGGAATGAAAAAGGGAACAAGCTGGTGGTAAAGGTCACTAGGTGTCTGGTGGTGGGTGTGGTATGAAATACAGACTGAGGTAC
Organism: Solenodon paradoxus; assembly: GCA_004363575.1. Classification (NCBI taxonomy): domain Eukaryota; kingdom Metazoa; phylum Chordata; class Mammalia; order Eulipotyphla; family Solenodontidae; genus Solenodon; species Solenodon paradoxus. The sequence goes on from RJWH01000309.1 coordinate 396,214, forward strand.
AATTTCAATATGCCGAAATGAATGAGAAGTAAATAAAAGAAACAATAAAACTATTATTTCAAATCAGTTTTTCACTGAAGTATATAACATACTACAAAAATGCATAAAATCTAGCAACATTTTGTGTGATATAAAACAAAAATCTTAATAAATGGTTAACTCTTCTAGAGTATGTTTTCTAATTTTGTGGTATTCTACTTTATAAACATACCACCTGTCTGGGATTCTTAAATTGTTTAAAGTCAAACAACTTTCTCGGATGAATTTCAATTCTTAAATGGGACACCCAGACCAATTTTTGGAAATTCATAGGCCTTAGGCCTATTTATAACAGGTCCTGGGTTCTTGATAAAAATGCAGATTCTGGAGTTTCCAGCTTAGTCTTACTGAGTAGTAATGCTAGTGTTTAGGGCCCAGAAACCTTCATTTTAAACAAAACTATCTAGGAAATTTTTATGGGCATAAAAGTTTGAGAACCATCAGCCTTTTATTATTTTAATATACGCATTAACCAGAATGATTGAGGAAGTAACTCCAAGACTTGCTGTTATGTTCCTCAGTGACACCTAACTTGTAGGGTCCCTCTGCTTCTTGGAAGGGTAGATGGATCTGAGATGCCGTAGGGTAGAAAAGCTAGGCTGTTTACCTACTCATTGAGTACCATTGGGCAAGTCACTTTCACCTCTCAATAACCTAAATTTTATCATTGCAAAATGATGATGGTGAAAATAATTATCTCATTGTGTTGCTATAAAGACTACATGAGCTAATGTCTGTGCAAGTCTCTACAAACCAAAACCTGCTCTAAAATATTTTATTTTTATTACTATCTACAGTTGAAATTTTCTCCCCTATGTACAGGTGTCTTAGTTAACTTTTACACCTATGTTGTCTACAATGGTCACTAGCCATAAGCAACTTTGAACATTGAAAATTGTAGCTAAATTGAATTTTTAGTTAAAATACACACTGAATTTTGAAGACAGCACAAAAAGGAGAAAGTATCTCAATAGATTTTTTAAATTTAAAATGTTTATTAATTCACTAATAAAATGATAAAAATAACATCTTTAAGAAACCTACACATCTCAAATTAAATACAGGAAAAAATGACATTGCTTTATAGTCTTACAAATGTCTTTAGTCTGACTAAATAGAAGATACTTAGATTTTCATATATACTTTCACACTGAATCTGTTTCATTGAATCTGAATATGGTGTCTTGGTGACAATATATGAAGAAAATCCAGACTCAAACAGAGATATACAGTTGGAAAGGGAGTATTTTAATAACCTTTTCAGAAGTTGTAGATATTCTTTGAAATTACACAGAAATTTGACAACTGGTAATTTCTTTAAAGATGCATGTAGAATCTGCAAACTTACCATTGAATATTTTGTACTCTGTGTTACATATTATCAATACAATTTTAATATTGATTGCATGTTGAAATAATAATATGGGTTAAATAATTTATTATTAAAACTTATTTTAACTTTGTTGTACCTTAATGGCCATAATATGCAACAATTGTGCTCCTTGGTATTTACCCAAAGGAGATGAAAACTTATGTACACCCAAAAACCTACACATGGTTGTAACAGTTTCATTCACAACTGCCTAAACTTGGAAGTGACCAAGATGTCCTTCAGTAGGTGAATAAATAAACTGTGATTCATCCAGACAACTGAGTATTATCCAGCACTAAAAAGAAATGAGTTGTCAAGTCATGAAAAGACATAGAGGAACCTTAAATGCATAGCACTGTTAATGAGCCCAATCTGAAAAGGCTACGTATTGTCTGGTTCCAACTGTATGACCTTTTGGAAAAGGTAAAGCTATAGACAGTAAAGAGATCAGTAGTTGCAGGACTAGGAGAAAGAAAGAATGAATAGATGGAGCATAGGGGGTTATAAGACAGCGAAATTACTCATCTTGATACTAAATGGTGGATACATGTCATTATACATTTGACATATATACAGTATATATTTGTTCAAACCCAAAGAATGTACAACACCAGGAATAAACTCTAATGCTAACTATAGACTTTGTGTGATTAAGATGTGTCAGTGTAGGCTCATCAACTATAACAAACATCCCATTATGGGGGATGTTTATAGTAGAGGAGGCTGTACTTACGTGTGGACAGGGGATATATTGGAAATCTTTATACCTTACTCTAAACTTTACTGTGAACCTAAAATTGCTTTAAAAAAAAAAGATAGCTGTAAAGAAGGAGGAGGTGGCCACAGCTTTGGCCAGAAGTTGGTCAAAAAATGGGGTAATGTTATAATTATGTGGGGAGTTTATCCAAATTTCACATACCCAGCACTGCTGGCCACTCACAGAATCATAGAGGACATTTTTCCTAAGACAAGGGAAGGGATAGATTGCTAGACTTCACTCAGTTATTAAAGGAAATAATGGGATACAGAAGTATCTTCTAACTGAAGGCAGAAGTAACTTATAACTGAAGTTAGCATTTCCTTCTCTTATGAATGTAGGCAGTACATCCCAAGGGCGTTAGTAGAACCTGTGGCTTAGCCTATTCTAGAAATCCTAGATGTTTTCATATCACATAATAATTGTAGTAATTCTTAAAATACTATGAATGGTCATCCCTACTTCAAACTATGGGAGTTATTAGGCCATAAAACTTCCTCCTTTTCTTTCTTTCTTTTTTTTTTTTTTTTTTTTTTTTTAAAAAAAAAGAAAAGGTGCAGGCAGGAATGAAGGCAAGCAGGCAGGCAGGCTGACAGGAAGAGAGAAGAAAAAGAAGCAATTTATTTATTTTATTTAGTTGTTCATCTTGATTGTTCCCCCCAGCTCTGGGTCATGAGTCCTGGTCCTTGAGACGTTTGTGGACTGTACTGTTGGACTTAACTGCTAAGTCACCGGGGCATGCCGGCCATTAATCTTAATGCATGAGAAAAGTAACACATCTATCATTACATCACCAGATTTCTAAAACACTTGATCATTGTATTTCAGTAAAATTGGTTTCCTCTGTAATCACATATATTTTATATTATGCATTATAAATGTTCTGAGAAGGGGTCCCTAAGCTGCTCCAGACTCTTAAAGAGGTTGGTGGCTCAAGAAAGATTAATAAACCCTGCAGAGCCAGACTGAGAGATGTTCACTGAAATCTTTTTCTAAAACCCGTAAGGGTTAGAAACCTCTACCCTTGGGCTCCGTCAGCCAGACTTTCACAATTATTCTGGACTCAAAGGAGTTGATATGGCAAAGTGCAGGACAATGGAAAACAACACATGCTTCAGAAACCAGACAGAAGAGGAGGAATCTGCCTTGGATCTTTTCTGTCCCTTCCTTTAACATTCCACAGTCCTCCCATCTGGGGTCTGGCGATTTGTTAGTATTTTGTTGTTACGGTGATAACCTTTGCTATTAAATATTCAGATTCCTCACATTTAGTGTGAACCTCAGTCTTCTCAGTTGCACCAAAACAAAAGTAGATTTATTGCAAATGTATTGCATAGTTTTCAGTGAAGCTCAACCTTGGCCCATTGTACAGAAATGCATGACAATCTGTTCCTTTTCTGTGGCTGTAAATCTAATGGAAAGCTGTTCCAAGCTCAGATATACACAGTATGTTTAATAAAAAAGAAGAGGAAGAAGGCTGAATGAGGAGTGGGGGAAAGGAGAGAAAATAGGAAGGGGAGGAAGAAGTCGATAAAGGAGGAAGAGTTCAATCTGGATTTGAAAACTAGTCAGTACTCTGAGACTTTGGCAAATTAAAGTCTCTGAGACTCATTTTGCTTAGTATGCAGTGAAGTTTATCAGAGTAGTTGCTTCTTAAGTTTACCCTGAGGATTCCATGAGTAAAATCATGGAAGGAGTTTACCCAAGTCCTGACTCGTCCAAACTAATCAGGCTGGCTTCGGGGAACGAATGTGGAGGAACTTGTTTTATTGTGATAAAATATACATAACACAATATTTACTATTTTACTGTCTGTAAATGCTCAGTTCTGTATTAAGAGCATTGACAACATTGTACAATCATCATCATCATCATCATCATCATCCACCTTCAGAACTCTTTCATCTTCCCAACAGAAGCTGTGTCCATTAAACAATAACTCAAATGAGGAGTTTCCAAATAATGTCTAGGCCCTACCCAGTCCCACTGAAGCAGGATCTCTTAGGGAAAGGACATGAGTTTTTTAAAAACTCAAAGCCATGTTTGGAGTCACCAAGCTTGTTCTTGTTCACGGTTAACCATTAAACATAAAGGTCCCACTCAAGTGGCTTTCCAGTTCCTCAGTCCTTTTCTGTCACCTCAACTGCGTGAACAAACTAAGAAAGCAGAAGCGAAACAGGACTGACTGAGACCAGATTCAGGACCTTCCAGGGCTACAGGATCCCCAGACAACCCCCCACCCCAGACTCAACCCCAGTTCTCTTTGAGTGACCTTTTCCAATTTCTCAAAACAAGAGCTTTTGTTGGTTTCTAATCACAAAGGCAACATTGGCTCATCAGAGAAAAGTCAGAAAGCACAGGTAAGCAAAACAGAAAAATACAGTTATGATTTAAAAAGCATTTCCTAATCTCAAAAGCTCTCAGCTATTTTTGCCAATGGCTGACATTTGCCCATATGGTCTAAGTCTAGATTTATTTTAATTCAGATTATCCTGTGTAATTTTTAGCCTATGTTCACTATTTCTTGGAACAATTTTTAGAGATAAAGGGTTCATTTTCTGCCTTGCTGATTTCACATACTGCACCGTGCTTTCCTCTCCTTCATATTTTCTTTTAGTAGCAACCAAATTTCATTCAGTAACATGAATGTGGTATCTGCACATATACCTGGTGAGCGACGCTATTGATGTGAATCATTTCAGTTCCTTCCAGAGAGATTATTTCTGAGATGCTTTTTATAATGAATGTCCTTCCTTACAAGGAACAAAGTAAAAATCAGAAGTGGTTACATATAATGGAGGAGTTTTAGGAACAGTCAGGATACTTCTACTTGGAAGTGTTCTGACAGGGACAGGGTATCATCGTTCAGCAAGGCCCAGGTGCTACTCCCCTTCTTGTGAGGTGGAATGAGAAAATGGAATTGGGTCTGCTCCTGGGCTTCCAATGCCATCCCACACTTCATAGCAGAGTTGAGTCCACCACAAACTTTGGTTTTAGAATGTAATGACTTCACAGGATTCTTATTTCAAATTCCTTTCATAAAAAACCAACTTCTTTCCTAACACGGAGGTCAGCCTCACTGAGGGGCTCCGGTTGCACAGGCACTAGAAGCATGTGGAAGCCCCTCCCTCACTCCGACCTTAAAGAAATCCAAGGTGACTTGAGACACTTGCCTATTAAGAAGTCAGAAAAAAAAACACAATCTCGATTTCCTTGTCTGGAAAAGGGGGTGTTGCAAGAGGGCCAAAGGAAGATTAAAGGAAGATAATGTTTTAAAGTTCTCAGCATGGTGCTGGGCACAGAGTTGACACAGAATCCTCATCCTCACCTATGACTTACTACTATTGACACTGGTGTGGTCAGTGTGGACTACCAACTTGGATTTATTTGTCCCTCGAAAAAGATAGATAAATGTGAGAATGTTGATCCCTATAATTCTAGGTGTTCTCTGACACTACTAAGTAACATCCACTATTAACATGATCCCCTTTCCAGACAAGCATGTCATTAGCTAAAAAATAAATGATATTGTTAATGGTAAGCAACGTGGGCTGAAGCTGCACAAACTGTATTTTAAACTGGGGTCTGAAAGCCTTCCTTAAGAAAATGATCTATGAAACTTGTTAAAAATGAACTTTCCTAGTTGTTCAATGCAAACTTGGGACCTCTTGTCATAGAGGAGAGGAAAGGTGCTGTTTAAAAGGACTCAGGTGCCAACATGGAGCAGCGTACGCTGGTCTAAAATGGGCCTATATGAGGATAGAATTGTCAGTATCCTTCCACCCATCGATGATGCTTCCAGTCCATTCAAATAACAACCCCAACAAAAAACTCAGGGGTCACTTTCACAGAATGCTAGATAACTATTCTGAACTCATAAGATGAAGGAAAAGAAACATTTATTCTCCCTTTTCTATTTAGAACAGAACCAAATAGTTGTTGCCAGGAGGTTTCTCTTTACCAAAGGAATCTAGCTGATTAAGTGGAGATGGAATAGACAGATCATCACCAAGCCACCACTAATGAAGTAAGGGATTAAGTATTGAGCATCAATATTTTCTAACATAATACAAAGAGAAACAGTCAGGTACTATATGTCTTCAAATGGAAGCACCCTAACTACCATTTTGCAAAAAAATCAAAGTGAATCTGATCCAACTCCTGGCCCAACAGGCTATAGGGAGGACACAAAGAAATATAAAACAATACCCTAGAGATGCAAATAGCAAATCTAGACTGGAAATCTCTACAGGACATTCAATCTGGTTTCTTCAATAATAAATTGCAAAGGGATAAAAAGAAAAATTGAGTGGAGTTAGGGGCAAAATTATAGCTTCAAAAACACTGAGGCATATTAGCCAAATGCAATGTATGAATTTTAATATAACCCTGATTCAAACAAATGACAAAGACTATATTTTAAAAGACAATTGAAAATTTGATCACTGGTGCTATTTGCTAATATATTAAGGGATTACTGTATTTTGCTAACTTCTTTAGGTGTGATCATCATATTGTGGTTATGTTTTTTTAATTGAAGTATATAATTTACATACAATAAAATTTACCATTTTTACAGTGTACAATTCAGTGATTTTTAGTACTGTCACAAGCTTGTACAACCATCAGCATTATCTTTTCCAGAATGTTTTCATTAACCCCCAAAGAAATTCCATTTCCATTAGTCACTCCCCCACCATTCCCTGACAACCACTAATCTATTCTCTATGGATTTCTTATTACAGATGTTCCATGTCAATGGGATCATGCAATGTGTGGCCTTTGTGACTTGCCTGCCTTCACTTAGCATGCTCTTTTCAAGATTCATTCTTGTTGTAATGTGTATCAGTATTTCATTCTTTTTTATGTCCCAATAGTATTCTACTGAATGGATATATCACTTTGGTTTATTTATTTATCAGTTGATGGATATTTGGGTTGTTTCTATTTTGGGGCCGTTTTAAATAATGCTGCTGAGCATTGAAAATACGTACGTGTATAAGATCTGGTATAAACATATTTCCACTTCTCTTGGGTATATACTTAGGACAGTAACTGCTGGGTCATGGCAACTCAGCATTTAATTTTTTGAGCCACTGTCAAACTGCTTTTCACTGTGGCTACACCATTTTACATTTCCACCAACAGTGCATGATGATTCCAATTTCTCCACCCTTATCCAACATCTATTTTCTTTTTTATTATAGCTGTTCTAGTGAATGGGAAGTAGTATCTTATTATGGGTTTTATTTACATTTCCATAATTACCAGTGATGGCTGAGCATTTTTTCATGTGCTTTTTGCTATTCATATATGTGTTTTTTGGTACATGTCTATTCATGTCCTTTGCTTGTGTTTTAATTGTGCTGTTTCTTTATTTTTGAGTCAAAAGTGTTCTTTATATACTTTGGATACTATTCGCTTATCAGATATAAGATTTACAACTGTAGTCTTCCATTCCGTGAGTTGTCTTTTCACTTTCTTATACAGTCTCTTGATGTACAAACACTTTTAATTTTGATAAAATCCATTTTTTTTCTGTTTTGCTTGTGCTTTTGGTATCATATCTAAGAAATGTTACCTAACCCAAGGTCATAAAGATATACACCTATGTTTTCTTTTAAGAGTTTTAGCATTATGGCTAAATGTGGTGGCTCAGGCACTGAACTGGAGGCTGGGGTGTGGACCACATAAAGCCCAAGGACCTGGGTTCATAAAGCAGGGAAAGGGAAAACAATCAAAATAAGTAAAAAAATAATAAATAAAAAGTAATTCCTTCTTCTTCTTTCCTTACTTAAAGAAACTCTTCTTTGGCATACCCTGGTGACCTAGTGATAAGGCCACTGGATATAGTCCACATACATCCCAAGGACCCAGTTTCAAGATCTGGGGCTGGGAAGAACAATCGAGATGAACAACTAAATACAATAAATAAATGTTTATTTCTCTTCTCTGTTTGTGCCTGTCTACCTACTTGGTCTTCATCCCTGCCTGCAATTTTCCTTTAAAATTTTTGTAACTGCTTCTTCCTTCTCTCCTTAAAGAAAAAAGAGTTTCAGAGTATAATTCTTGCATTTAGATCTTTGATCCATTTTGAGATAAATTTTTTTTCAAAGTAAAGGCGCATGCAGGAATGAAAGTGAGCAGGCAGGCAAGTCAGAAGAGAGAGGAGGAGGAAGCCTTTATTTATTTTTTAATTTGTTCATCTTGGTTGTTCCCCCTGGTCCCAGGATACAAACCTGGGTCCCTGGGATATATGTGGAATGCACTCTTTGGAAGTGGTGAACCTAACTGCTATTCTATTAGGGTACACCATAAGATAATTTTTATATGGTGTAAGACAGAGGACCCTATCGTATGGGGTTTGCATGTAGATATCCAGTTGTCCTAGCACCACTTGTTGAAAAGACTATTTTTTCTCCCTTGAATTGTCTGGCCACCTTTGTCAAGAAACAACTCACCATAGATGTATGGGTTAGTTTCTAGAATCTTCAACAAATGCTATTGATTTCTGTGTTTATTCTCTGCCAGCACCACACTAGTGTGATTACCATAGATTTGAATTTGGGAAGAGTGAGTCTTTCAGCTTTGTTTTCTCTTTTTCAAGATGGTTTGTTACTCTGGCACCTTGCATTTTTACACAGGATTGAGGATCAGTTTGTCTATTTCTATAAAAGAGAAATTGGGGTGGGCCCTAGTGGCTTAACGGTTAAGTTCACTGGATGCAATCCATATACATTCCAAGGACCCAGGTTTGAGTTCCCAGGTTTGGTGGGGATTGACAACCAATATGAACAAGTAAATAAAATTAATAAAATGTTTATTCTTCCTATTTCTTCCTGCCTGCACCTTTCCTGACAGAGAGAGGAGAGAGAGAGAGAGAGAGAGAGAGAGAGAGAGAGAGAGAGAGAGAGAGAGAGAGAGAGAGAGAGAGAGAGAGAGAGAGACTGGGAATGTTGTCAGTATTGCATTGAATCTGTAGATCAATTTGGGGACTTTTTTCATCTTAACAATATTGGTCAGTCCATGAACACAGACATATTTCCATTTATTTAGGTACTTAATTTCTTTCAATAATTTTGTGGTTTTTAGTATATAAGACGTGTGCTTCTTGGTACACTTTATTCTTAAGCATTTTTAAATTTTTGATGCCATCGCATATGGATCTGTTTGCTTAATTTCATTTCAAAGTGTTCATTGGTAGTATATAGAAATATAATTGATTTGTTGTTTTATCTTGTCTTTTGTTTTATTAAATGTATTAGGTCTAACAGTTTTGTGTGTGTGTATGTTGTTTTGGTTTTCTATATATAAGATCATATCATCTGCAAATAGATTTTGCTTTTTCCTTTTAACGTGGATGTATTTTATTGTTTTTTAAAGTGTCCTCTTTTAGAGATAAATACAGAAATATTTACAGAAAAATGAATTTGGGGATTTACTTCACAGCAATGTGGGGTGGGAGGTAAGGAAGCAGACAAAATAAGATAAGTCATAAATTAAAGTTAGATGATGAGTACATGGGGGTTTCATTACACAAATCTTCATTTTCATAAATGTTTTTAAATTTCCATAATAAAAACCAAAATTAACATGCCTGGAGTCATCAGACTTTTGGACTCAGAATCTGGGGTAAGTGAGTAAGAAATCTGTTTTTCTAATAAGCATTCTATGTGTATTATCCCAAAAGATAATACTGTTTGAGGGGTTCTGCTCCAATCTGTGAGTTATAAGTGAACAGAGATTTTCTTATCTTGAGCTGAAACGCCCCCAGATTTTCATTAGTTTGGTGTTTTTTGCCAAACCCATGTCTGTGTTTAAGAAGTCAAGAAGAAGGAGGCCCCTGAAGCACAGTACCATTTATATATTGGCTTAGTATACATTTCAGTTGCTTGAGAATATTAAGTTTCATTAATTTACTCCTCAGACCACTTCCACTACAGAGGCTATGAGTTCAAGCATAAATGGTTGAAAGCAAGTTTTTGAATTAACATTTCACTTTTTAATACCTTTCGCCTTATCAAATACCACCAACTTATCAATAAATTATCTTCAAAGCAAGTATCTGTTAACTATGCAGAGTCATACAAACCAATTTTTTGGTTTTTACATGAGAATAACTTAGTTCAATAGAAACCCATAGGATTTATTTTTTTTTAACTACAATAAGAAAATTTTTCATTCTGCCTTCTAGATTTTCAGGGTGAAATTATAGCTTTCTTGGTCTAATTTTTGGGTACTATTTTAAAATCATGTTTCCAAGCCCCTGGACCTGAGTTTAAACTTCCACATAGGTTGACCCCCTAGGGCAATGCTTTCTGAGCCGCATTTGTGATTTCCACAGCTATCCTCATTTGAACTTCTCATTCCAGCTGAGTCCTGAATTTCAGTTTGACACCCCTAAGCTCTCAAGCCCTTGCTTTGCTAGTATATTACTTTGAATGTCTTTGTTATGTTGTTCCATTAAAAGCATCCTGTCATTCTTCTATGTGGGAGATTTCTCCATTGATGTTTTCTGTTCATTCTCTTCACAGTTCTTGGCCTAAAAATGTTCAATGGATGTTATTGGCTGACATCCAGTTCTAGCCAGTCTTACTGAATAACACACCTCCAGAAACTAGTATACTATTATGGGATCCTGCACATTTTAAATAGTTTAACTGTGTGCTGAAGAAGCTAGGAGACCCTCTACAGAAGAGAAGATTCTCTTCTGACCCACGCATCACACAGATTTATGCTCACAGGTTAGCAGTAGAAAGATGAATGCCTCTTCAAATGTATGTTGTTTTCAGCTGAGCAAACAGTACTTGCTTTTCACACAAATGAAACACATAAGTCAGTGTTTTGCCAGTTGTGCTATTTTGTAGAACTTATATGTGATACTTTATTGCAAATTAACATTCAACACCCTGGGGAATTTTCAGACTAAGCCCCTAGACCTGGTACTTATCCTGGGTTAGCCTATGTGGTATTTGAGATACTGCCCATTAGAAACATTTCCTGGAAGTGAAAGAGCAAATTCCTCCAAGCATTCCTCATGGTGTGAAGAATTACTTCTCTCAAGAAAGGAATTGAAATTATTTGACCATCTCTCTTCACCCACAGTCTCATCTTCCGGACATTTTGAGAGTTTTTCAATGATACATTCTGTCAGGCCTGTGAACTGACCCAATAGGGTGTGGCCTTAAGGAACATACTGTGTGGAGCTGTCTGTTGGAAAGACTCTTACCTCAGGTCTCCAGTTGAGAGAAAGACCATGGTGTGTGTGTGTGTGTGTGTGTGTGTGTGTGTGTGTGTGTGTGTGTTAACATGCTCTTGTCTTTAATCAAGTCAGTTAATTATTCAATGAGTGTTCAAACAAAGCTTGGAAAAAATAGTTAAGTAGTAAACGTAATACTGTCATGTCAACAAGTTGGAAGTCATCTTCTGTATATTTCCAGTCTAACCTATAAATCCTCTACTGCTTATCTTTGTACAAAAGCATTAAAGGAAAACTAAGATTCTCCTTGAACCAGAACCCTGAATTTCAGAGATCCTCCATAACACATTATTCTACTCTTGCCAAACAAAATACTTGTCAGGCTTCAAATGGCTTAGAATTAATTCCACAGTTGGCAGTTATGATGTTCGACTTGTGGTGTTCCTTCCTAAGGTTAGGGAAATTCCATTCAAAGTCCCCAAATTCTTTTAGTTTTTTCAGCATGTAGCATTTAGTATAACTATTTTTATTAATCAAAATAATTCTTTATCTATAAGCTGTTGGTCACAAGTATGCCTTATTTAAAAATCATCATAAGTGCCCTTTTAGATTTTTTATTCATGATTCCTAAGAATGCACAGCTATGGACTGTAATTGGTAGCATATTGTGCTATTACCTTCTGTAGAAATTCATTTCCCTGCATAAATTTGATGTTAATTATTTGATTAATTAGACTGAAAATTCAAGGAAAGATTTTTGACTTTATCCTTCCTTCTAGGATGTTATTTTCACTCTTTTGATATTTAATAAGTTCCAGCTCTTCAAAAATTTTCCTTGGATAAAATGTTTATTTATTCAGCAAACACCTACATATGCCAGGGACTTCACATACATGGTCCCATTTGACCCTCATGAAACTGTGAGACAGATGTGGATTCCTGCTCTACAAATTAGGAAACCTCTGGAAGTTTTAAGAAATTGGGTTAAGGTCTCACAAATAGACATGTTGACTCTGAAGGCTGGGTGGTTCCAGTACATTCAACTGCTTTCTCAGCTAGAGGTCAGAGGCTCACACTCTAGGATCAGGAAAGGCTTTGTAGAGGAGGTGGCACGAAGGAGAGGTGTTTTAAGATCAGTGCAATGGGAACTTTTAGAGCAATTAGTGAGAAAATGTATTAAGGATTAAACAATATGGAAAATAATAGAAACATAATATGGGTACAGCATTTCTGAGCACCTGAAGTCATGCCTTTGGAAAGCAGTTTGTGTCAGTTATTCTTATTTCTTGATAATTTCCTATGTGCCAAACCCTGTTGTGGATGCTGAGAATGAAACTAGACTTAAAATGCTCCATGTCATAGCATGGTTGACAGTAAAAAGGTCAGGCCCCTTCTTCACTTATTATATTAATTCATTCATATCTCCCTTTTCCCAGAACCTCAGAAAAGCATATAGGAGACACAACTCCAGGAAAGCCAGTTCTGACAAATGGAGAAACCCGGGGGACAGAGACCTGCCAATGGGTATTGGCTCCTACAAAGGGTCTGTCTTGAGCCTGGGTCCCATCTCAAAGGGGTGGGAACTGCTAATAGTGCTAGTAGGCAGAGGTACAGAGAGGTTGTGGGAAAGCCCTGACCCAGTTGTGTCTGAATGGTTTCCTGTTCCATTTGTTTGAGTCTTTGTTCAGATCTGACTGCCTTGGACCTCACCTCAGGTTTTCCTCACATAGC